>JANHFL010007629.1:20650-34782 GCA_032468155.1 Oxyrhabdium leporinum
AGAGGAAATATTCAGAAGCACAGGAGCGAAACCTAAGGAAGCAAGAGAGACAAGGGCGACTAGAGCAACGAAACCTACTTATAAGTAATACTATGGAAGAAGAAATAAAATTAAGGTCAATTAATAGAATTGGACTGAACTCTGCAATAAAATTCTAGAATTGTAATGAGAAATATAAGATTATTGATTGTGGAGGGCTATGATTTTTAAATGGGAGGATATGCCTTTTTATGAAATGGGAAAAATAAAATACATAGATGTTTTCAGCGATATAAGAAATGCTTTATTATCAATCCGGGAAAAAGCTAGAGAGCAATATTATTTGAAAAGCCCAGTCTAGCTTCCGACTATGGAGGTATTGGTATATTTTAATAATTTTAACAGGGGAAATATTACAGATAACTATTATTAATAATGACTATCTGGGATTAAAATAGAATCACCTCTATACATAAAGAAAGTACCAATATTTGCATAATTTTTTTAAAAAAGATTTATTGAAGGCAAAAACGAGTAAGAGTGATTGCTGAGTTTCTGTTGGGCATGTGAGGCTGGGGAGAGAAACAGAAAAACAGAACAGACAGGAGATAGCTTGGCTATCCTAGATAAGAGCATTGACTGATTAGTTGGAACTCATAATTTCATCACGGTAATGTCCCAAAGATGCTTTTTCACGAGGCAATTGTACTTTCTGTTTTTTCTTTGAAGATGTTCTGCTTCTCATCCAAGAAACTTCTTCAGTTCTTGGATGAGAAGCGAAAAGTCTTCCAAGAAAAAACAGAAAGTAAAATTGCCTCTTGAAAAAGCACCTGTGGGACAACCATGAACTGGATGACTGAAAAGCTCCATAGACATTCACCACTGCAAATTCAAATAATACTAATAATAACAATAACTTCAACATCAGATAATTTATTCTACTTTCCATGCAGAAAATGTAATGCAAAGTTCAATAATTGAGTTAGCAGTCCATATGTTTTCCACAAGTCTTTTATTCCATACCATTGCGATTGTTTACACGCAGGTGGGTGAGTATTAGGTGATGAGCATGTGAGTATTCAAGATATTAAAGCCATCCCCTTTCCCCCTTTCAGGAAACATGCTAATATACATACTTAGTGTTTCTTTAGCTTAGCTGTAGTTTGGCTGGTTGCTGGTAATTACTCTGTGCTGAGGCAGGTTTCGGTCTTATTTCTATGTCTGTTACACCTGGCAGGTGATTATTTTCTTTTATCACCTCATACAGATCCATCATTCCCTCCCCTCCTGATTAACTTGTAGATTTTTCTTAAATCTTGCTGTCCAATTTCTCTATCTTCTGGGTAACTTGATTTAAAAATTAAATAAAAATGACACTGGAGTTTCCCCTCCCCGCCTGCTAAGAACATTAAGGCCTGTGCAATTTATCTGCAGCAAGAGCAAAAGTCTCAGGTTAAGGGCAGATATTGTTAGCATTTCTAAGAGATGTGACTTCTGCAAGGTTGTTAAACTCTGGAAGGAACGCTAACATGGCTGCCTCAGTATCCACAGGCAATGTGCAGAGATAAATGGTTGGCCCTGGCCTGTGTCAGGTTAGGATTGATGCCACTATCAGCTCCAGTGCCTTTCCAATGATTTTTTTTAAAAAAAAAAAACACCTTTCTGATAGAGTGTGTTATCTAGTTACTGCCATGAGGGCAATAGCCTGCGGTGGGGTTGGGTAGGGGAAGGGAAGGGAAGGGAAGAGAAGATGGGGTAAGAAGGTCAATTTAAGAGGACAATCTTTGTCAGATTAGATGGGGAAAGAGTCTTGCTTTAAAAAAGGAATTTAGGAAATAAATAAAAAAAAACAAAAATAGCTCCTAGGTATAAAGACAGAGTACACAAAATATGCTACTCCTTTCTTCCACCATAAAGTAGAAGATGCACAAGGTTAGGCCTTGGGCAAAACTGAGAAATCCAGCACTGTTAACAAGTTGTAAAACATTGCATGAGAGAGAAAGATAATGTCATCTTTGTTTAAAGTCTGTGACATTTAAATTATCTCAATATTTCTCACAAAATTCTAAAACATTCTCAAGATTCAGAATCTGTACATTCTTTGTTTATAAAATGATACAAGCTTGACTGATCTTGATCTGATCTCATTTCTAAGGGCCTTAAACTTCATTCCTCACCAGATGAAAAGTCCAAACTTTCCAGTTCCTTAATCCAGTCCTCCCTTTATAATAACTGCTTCTGCATATTCCATAATCACCCATAGTTTGCTAAAGGGTTATATAGCATGTGGGTGAGTAAAATGAACTTTCTAGAGTCTCAACATCTTTTTTGTTGTGTGGTGACCAAAACTGGATGCAGTATTCTAGATGTGGTTTCACCAAGGCTTTATAGAGTGGTGTTAGTACCTCACTTGATCTTGATTGTATCCCTCTGTTGATGCGATTTACGATTGCATTGGCTTTTCTAGATATGTTATGTAAATTGTACTTGTTTTGATGGACTCATTTTAATTTCGTATTTTGATGCTTCCAGACTGAACAATTTAATGGACTGGTTTAAGCCTTAAATCCTTAAATGGTTTAAGGCTTTTAAACCAGTGTACCTTTTAAGGAAAGATGCTGTAACAGGGCCACCATATTCTATTGTAATGATATGTATACAGATAGGCTAAAGAAAGCATATTGTTTTTGTGTTAGGAGTGAACAGATATGGTGCTGCAAATTGAGTGGTCAGGCACTCATTTTTTTGTGTGCATAGGTGCATCTGTTTTGCATTGGTAGAAAATGAGAAACTTGGCTAAATAATTTAAATATTGAAAAGGTATGATAGAGTGTAATATTATTTTACTTGATGTTATTGTCAATCTATTCCACTTGTTTATAGTTCTGTTATAATAAGCATGGTATAGCATTGTCATCTGTTTAAATAACTTTTAGTAGATGGGCAGAATTCTTTATTAGTGAAGAGCTTACACATGTATATTCTAATTGTTGTCTGTTCATGTTATATTGAAGTCTACCTGCCCAGTATACTAAACAAAGAAAACCCTAGTTTTAGAAAATTGAAGCATTAGAATATTAATATTTTGGTCCTCAGTTGCTTTAAAGCTAATTAAAGGAGAGGATAGACTTTGATCACTGCTTTTGAATATTCACCTTTCACATACTGTAATGTTTATTGATGATCATGTACAATATTAGGGAAGCCATCATAAGGCAGAATATGAAGAATGATCATGTATAGTAATCGCAAGTAGAGTCTTCTATGGTCTTCCTTATAAGGCTTGCGTTTGCATAGGTTCCTGGCTTGTCACCATTTTCCTGAAGAAGCATTCCTATTCTATATAGTTTATTGCAACTTGTACGGGACTGCCTTTGAAGGTGTTTTTTTTTTAATGTATTTGGTGCAAAATGCAGTAGTTGACTTGTGAGAGCTGCTATACATTAAGGGATTCTTCCATGGACTTTGCATTTGTTACTAGTAGGTTCTGGGTACAATTCAAAGTGTTGGGTTTGATCTAAAACTAGGTATGCATCTATCCATTCAGTAGACCCATTCTGGGAAGAATGTTGACGTTTCTAACTTGGTTGGAAGAGACAACAGTGTTTTTTATTTGTGTTACTGATCCTGTAGAACACTTTTTTTATGGCAATAGAGACAGAGCCCTCCTGCCTGACTTTCAATCCTACAAACTGAGCTGGCTTTTAAGGGTTCATATCTGTGTCATTTGGGACGCCTAGTACTTATGATTATGAGCTTTACATTTTTAGTAAGGATTTTATGATTATTAAGAAGTTTTATGTATTTTTAGAAGATTGCTGTGATTTTAAAGTTTATACTATCATTGGTTTGGGGGCATGAATTAGTATAAATATAGAGCAAATAAATAGTGTTTATTCTATATTTATGCATGCCTTTGTACTTATTTGTCAACAGGACAGTCTGATTATGTTGTTGGAATTGGCCTACTGACTAGTTCTTGGAATCAATCCAGTCTAATATAAATACAAAAAAATGTGTATTTCTTCCTTGGTTCTTTTTAATGTCTCATTTTTAGAGCCTTCCTTTTAGAGTTTTTCTTCCACATGGTATTAAGTTTCTGACCAAATCACACTCTCTGACATACTTTGACTTCCTTTTTCTTTTAAAAAGTATAAATAAACATCCCAACCTAGAACTAATGAGAAATTTCCTTTCAGCAGGAACAATTAATCAGAGGAAAGGATTGCCTTAAGAAGTTGTGGGTGCTCCATCACTGGAGATTTTTAAGAAGAGATTGCTTGAACAGGAGGTTGGAATAGAAGACCTCCAAGGACCCTTCAAATTATTCTGTTAATTTCATAGACATGTAACACTCGGTGAAAAACCCAATGCTAGTCTTGGTATTTACTAATAATAGTTGGTGATAAATATCTGGCCATTAGCATATTGTAGCAGTTCTGCAGATGAAGATTTGTCTCTCTTCCAATATGGCCTGTTTTACAGCAGAGTAACATCATGTAAAAGAAACGTGATTGGGCCTGCCATTACCTTCATGAAATGGAGAATCTCAAGTTCTAATGTCACTTTCTAATTTCTAAGTAAATCCCATAAATCAGAACTAGTAATATTTTGAAGTAAATGTGAACAGGAATGCATTCTATAGTTGCTCAGCAGCAGCATCCATAGAGGGATATGCCCTGAACAGTCTTTAGTCTAGGCTGGGTTGCTACCAGTGGTAAAAGCTAGAGGAGATTGACAAGTCATACTTTTGATTTCTTCAAGTACCTGGGAAAAATGAATATATTCTGTTACTTTTCAGGAGAACTTGATGATTGCTGAGTTGGTCTTATTCATCTTACCTTCAACATGAGTTGGAAAAAATTCAATGTGATCCTGAGAAAACTAGGAGTGTTTTAATGAATTGAATAATTTAATTACATATTTGATGTGATTCTTAAAGCACAGGCATCTCTTTTCAAGTTACCTTGGAAGCGTAAACACACACACACACACACTCACACACACACTCACATATATGCCTTAAGAATCACATGTATATCAAAACTATGATATGATCTCACCTATGTAAGGTCCAAAACAATGTGTGCAACTCAACCATTTATTCTATCTTTAATTATAGCATCTTGAAAAGAGTAATAACCTTCACATTTTTCTAAGAATATTACAGAACCTTCAGAACTTCTCCAGTGAGATTATTCATAATTATGGACAGGTTTCTCTAATATGAAGCTTACCCACTACAATATTACCTCTTTGAAATGTGCATATTGTGATGGGATACTGATACTCTTACATTTGCAAGAGATAAGTTGCAGGAGTTCTATATGTATTTTAGAACCTTCCTATACAATGAGTTGAGATTTTGTTGCCTGTAATGTTAATAATAATATCTATAATTTCAATAAATTGCTCAGATGAGCCAAGGAGTAGGAAGTCTTGGAGAAGGGCAAAAGAAGGAATGTCTACATTATAGTTGGCAGTGTGAAAAAACCAGGAAGCTCATATAACATAATTGTATTATATTACATATTATTAGATTTAAAGAGAACAATAGGAAACTTGGGAAAAATGTTTCCTAAGATCTGAGCCAATAAACCTTGTGTTCCTGGAAAAAATAACATGGACAGCAGAGAAGGAACTAAGAAATGTAAAATAGTGAGATAGAAAACCATAGATGCTACAAACAATAATGATTTGAACTAACTAGCCACGTCTGTTTTTCATGGGTCCCTAGCTCAATATTTAAATAATAAATTAGTTATAAATATAAGTAAATAAAATGTAATAATAAATAAAATGATTCAATAATAATGCAATTCAATAGCCTACTGTGAATTTTATTGGAGAAGTGACTTTAGGCTGTGTCTTTATGGCTGGGGATGGTTGCCTGTACCTATGGGAAATGGTGTTAAAATCCTCTCTCCCACCCTGTATACGGTGCATCCACGCACAGCATCACCCTTGTCTTCTCTGTTGCCCTCACACATGAAAGCACCATTTGATCAACCCAATATTCTATTTCATTCTATTCCCTTAATTAATTACCAGTAGGGTGATGTGCCTTACCTTCTGTGTCTGGAAATTGCAGTGATTACTCCCATGCTGAGAGACAATCCTCCCCCCTTTCCCATCCAGGATTTATGTTTTCCTTTTGCTTCTGTCCATGTGCAAATTAGCCTTTTCAGCCCGTGAACTGGCTTATGTTATGGGTGGTGACCTGAAACTGCCCACTTTCCTCCCCTCCTCTCAACTCATCAGCAAGCGAAACTCTTTCCAGTTGGCTTTTGAATCTTCTGGCTGTATTTGTGGCTGCCCCTGTCTGAGTAATTAATGATAGTGCTGTTGTTTATGAGCTTGAGTTGCTAACACTCTTGGCTGGAAATGTGTTTCTACCTTTGGGGCCTGCTAGTTTCCTGTTTCCAGTCCCACTTCACTGGGCCAGGTCAATATTTTCTGTGTAAATAGATTTATCCAATAATGGCTGGTGGGAGAGTGTGTCATTCATCAGTCCAGTAGCAAACGTATCAGGCCAACTTCTAGAAGAGCCCAGGAGGCCGCACTACCATAGCTTGGAAGATAATTCCTCTTTTACCCTTATTAAATGTACAATCCTGTATATGCTGAACATCTTTAAACTGTAACACAGTACTGGTAAAGTATTGAAGGCAGTGATATCTAAGTCCTAAGCAAAAGTTCACTTAGCTTCAGAGGACTATTGTTGTACACATGAGTGCCTGAACTGCGACTTAAATATGAGTTGATCGAAATATACAAACTTCCATGATTTGTTAGCTAAGTCTTCTTTAATCTGGACCTTTCTAGATATTTGGACTTTTAATAGTAATCTGTTCTAGCCATTATATCCGTCAATCATGGATGGTGGGATTTGTAGGCCAACTGGATTAACTCATTAACAGCAACATGACCATTGCTACTTACTCTTCCCCAGATAGTTGGGAGAAATGTGGGCTGTTAGATGCGCTGTGTCCAAGTGGCAAATTCTCCAGCCGCAGTGGCTCTAAATGATTAGCACAAATGAAGATGGCAGGAGATTAATTAAGGTATTTGACATTATAGTAGGGTGCTATACGTTACCATGTGCATGTCATCATAAAAATGATATTCAGAGAACACTGTAAATCATTATTATGCAATATTCTTGAGAGCAGCTAAGTCTTCGTGATCAGCAATGAAAATTTTCCCTGCGGACAAGACTAATATTCTTCTTCCCACCATTCCACCGAAGAGTTCAAATTGGAATATTATTTATCACCATTTTTGAGAATGCTTTTCCATGTGATCATGCAGGGATATGTTATATTCATACAAACATGAATCATTTTAAACAATAAGTATGTACAATAGAAAATGGTGTCACTAGAAACCTCCAAGGCTCTTACATGCAGTTGAGTCTTTGTTCAATGTTTATAAACTAAAGATGGATACCTAAGAACACCTTGAGACCATCACCCTCTTGAAATTTGCCCTGTCCTATGCCACTAGAGATTCATATTACTTTCCTCGTGGTATTGCTTATTTTGGATGGCACAAAACAGAAAGACAGGGCAAAGCCAAATGTAGCATAAATTGTTCCTGCCAATATTAAATTAAAGCTTGATACAATCATGCAAACAAGTTACTTGACCATTTCTGATGTATTTTGAAACAATTATCCATCAGCCTTGTTACTTCTGTTATGCATCCTTTTCAAACCAGAGTGCTGAGTGAGGCAAACATATTTTTGTCTGTAGTGCATAACCTATACCCATAGGTATACACATTGAAGAAGATGTAACTATTACATTGTCTTTTAAAATTATTCCTCTGTTCATTTTGCTAATTGCTTTTTAATTAGGGACTGGATTTTCAGAAAACATTTCCCTAAGAGCTAAAAATAATCAGCATTTGTTTGTGTAAATAATGTTGTATCCTCAAGGAGATAATGATTTCTATTTTTGCAAGAATATGGTGGCTACTGCTATACGGATAATCAGAGCAGATGGTTGCTAATACATTCCTTGAAAAACAGGCAACTTGGCAACAAAAATGTACTTCCTCCCTTCCATCATTTCTGAATGTCTGGTTTTGCTTCCCTTCAGGTGGCTAAGGAGAAGGCTAAGGGAAAGCAAATCTCTCTGGTGTATTAATCTGAGAAGCTGTCAAGAGTTCGCAGCCTGAAAAGTACGCACAACGTCTTCCATCATTGAAATTAAGTGTTCTGAAAGGTGGTGTTGGAGTCCTAGCTCTGTGGCATGGGGAAATATATATACACTGTATTCCATCACTTAAAATGTTAACCTTGTCCCTCCTTGGTGACTGCGAACAGGAACACTTTCTCCATGCTTGCTAGTTAAATGGCAATCTGTCAGTGTGTGTGTGCATGTGTGTAGGGGGGGGCGGGGGTATGAAGGCAGGGGCAAGGCTTTATTGTGTTATGTCAGCCTCTGTGATTTGATTTTAATGTTCCAAAGTCTCACATCTTTGCTCTTGTAGGACCAGGTGGGGAGTGTTAATACATTACTTACAGATTTCCTATTGCCTTGACCATTCTGACCCTCCTTCCATGGATCATAACTAATAATAGGAAGTCTCTTCTTGGCACAGCAAATACATAAATAAAATTAAGAGAGTTGTTTTTGCCCCCCCCCCCCTTATCAGGCTCTTTGTCTAGTGGCTAGTGTGAAATATAGATATGGTCCAGCTACTGTACTATGGATTTGAGCGGAACTAGTTTTTCTATTATTTGGATGACTCCAGCTATATCGTTCTACAAAATTTCTAGAGTCTAGACTATATTGATTTCAGGTGTTGGCTGTGAATTAGGTTGCCTCTTGTATATATATATATATTTAGGTTGCCTCTTGTATATATATATATATTTATGCATGAGAGATGGTTAATGTGTATGTATTTATTCTGATGTAGATGAACGTATTAAGTAAGTTGTATCGCTAATATATCTAAGGAGAAAGAGATTCAAGCCATAGTTAACTTTTTTTTTCTAACCATACCTCTATGACTGTGATTTTATGAATAGTGAGGCGTTACTATTACTATACGCTGACTCTGTAAACTGCTTAGAGAGGGCTGTAAAGTACTATGAACTGGAATATAAGTCTAAGTGTTATTGCTATTCACATTTCTAAATAGCAATTGGCCTAAAACGGTAGGAAATATTCCCTTTAAGGGAAAAAGAAACATGCCTTGTCTGCCAAGGCCTTTATGTAAGAAACTACTATGTAGTGGAGACTTGACTATTACATGTTGGAAGATAAATAGATTCCAGGAACTGAAAGGGTTGTGTTACGGTTGATAATAATGAAAGAAATGACGGAATAGGAAAAGGTGGTGCTGGAAAGGCATGCTGACTTTTAAGATTACTGCTTGGAGAGACTGTTTGCTTCAAAAAGATCATGGTTTGCAGCTCCTCAAGAGGATAGGTCTGATGCCAACAGAATTGGACAGCTACTGTCCTATCTCAAACTTCCCATTGGGGGGGAGTGGTTGTTGAGAAAACTTTGGAGCTGCAGTTGAAGGGGACTCTAGAGAACGGGCATTATCTGGACTTTCGACAGTCTGGGTATGAGATGGAAACCTCATTTCTCATTTTTGGGGATGATCTATGGTGAAACTCAGATATCAGTAGTATAGCCATCCTTGTCCTGGATCTCTTAGTACCTTTCTGAACCACATACAAGGATGAAGAGCTGGGAACACCCGATTGGGCAGCTCGTAATGGGTGAGGTGGGTTGTGGTGGGGAGGCATTTATTATGGAATGCATCAGGGTTCAGCCCTTTTCCCTTTGTCTAGTTTAACACCTACACAAAATCACAGGAATAGGTCATTTGTTGGTTTGGGATGAGGTATCATCAATATGCAGGTGATACTCACTTATACATCTGTATCCATTGGCGTATGCATGGAAGTCATGGTCTGATGTGTAGAGTCTTTCAGGTCTGGAGGGGGTAAAATCTAAGCAAGACTGATTGACTGTTGATTAGGGATTGGATGATTTTTGATGCAGTCATCTAAAGAGAACAGATTCACAGTCTGAGGAAACTGCTTGACTCACAGCTGCTACTCAAAGAACAACTGGTGAACTCTGGCCAGTAAGGTTTTGCACAGCTTCACCCAGTATTTCAGATGACACCTTACCTGGCACTTAGTATACTCACTGATGACAATAGTCCTTGTCATCTCTAGATTAGATTATTATAACTCACTCAATACGGGACTACCTTTGAAAACTACCTGGAAACTTCAGCTGATCTAGAACGGAGGAATATTCACGGTCAGTGGTCAGTCATGAAATTGCTGGATTACACTTCTGCTGCAGGAGCTAAACTGGCTACCAGTAGGGATCCAAGTACTGGAGAGTGTCTGCTCAGAAGGGGGCCTAGCAGCAGGCATTCTCTGTTTCAGCTTTTCTTTCCTTTTTTTTGGAATAACTTTCTCTTTGAGGCAATGACTTCCATCTTCATGGCCTTCTAGAAGTAGGTGAAAACATAACTCTTTCATAAGGCCTTTGGGGATCAATTACAAGCAGCACAGCCATAATCTATAAATGTTTATTTGTTTGTTTATTTATTAATCAAATTGTATGGCTGCCCATCTCACAAAAAGCAACTCTGGGTGGCATACAATAATCAGAAAAAATAACACATATACAGTAAAACAATCATTGTAAAAATGTAAGAATCAATATTAAAAGCTAAATATTGTTATTGTTATTAAAAGCAAAAATATATAAACTCCAGGCATAGAGTGAATGAGTATATCTATCTCACTAGTGGAATGAACTAGAAATATCTCTGGTTCCTTGGGACTCTTAGACCTGATGACATAACCAGATCTTGAGGGACTTCAAGAGGGTGGAACTAATCTAATTTTGGGTGAAAGAATGTTCCCTTAGAGGGTGCCATGGCAGAAAAAACCTGTCACCTGGGTCCCACCAAACATACATCCCTAGATTATGGTATCCGTGGCATATCAGATATAATGGGGCAAGTTGATGCAATTGTGGAGATGTGATCCTTCAGATAACCTAGTTTCATGCCATGAAAGGCTTTAAAGGTTAAAACCAGGACCTTGAATTGGATCCAGAAGCAAACTGGCAACCAGTGCAGCTCGCAGCATAGAGATGTGACCTGAGCAACTCTTTCTGGTTTTGGGACTTTACTACTCAGTTTATTCTCTTCATTTTAATAAACTCCAGAAGCCCTGTTCTAGTAATAAATATTCTTAAGTGATTAACTATTGGAAAAATAATCTTCCTATAAAAAGCTACTAAAACTAATGTTGGCTTTAAGTGCTTTTGGACATCAAAAATACATTTGTGTGGTTTTTTTCATATGCTCTGCACATTCTCTCTCTCATAGATACATGACTTCCTTTATGATATCATCTGAATGTCTCACATATATCTTTTTCTATTCAATTGCACATTTTGCCCAGATGTGCTAAGAGCAGGTAGGGACTTCATAGCAGCTCATGAACCCAAAGCCAATTGCTGGCTTACTGGTGATTGATATTAATGCCTGCAATGCCTGTAATTCTACAGTTCTGCTTCTTGTTTGGTGAAAGAGGGGAAGCAGCAAGAAAAAAAAATGATTTTCTTTAAAGCAGGAACAAGAGTCATGAAATAGTCCTATACTGACATCATTTCTCCCTTATATCAGTGTTATGATTACATTTCCGTATAGCATAGTTAAAACTTTAATAAATGAAACCTCTTTTCCATTGAACTGTTTTTATAATGTAGCTGATCTGATTCAGATCTTACCTATTTGGTCCTGAATTTGTTGCACTGATGTGCAATGATTGAGTTCATGTGCTTGCTAGTTTATTAAAATTAATTAAATTAAACATTACTTAATTTAGGTAATTGTTTTATTTTGTACATGCTATTTTAATTTAGAAATAAAATCTACAGCTGAATATATATGGCTCAGTTAGCATTAGAAATTAATTAAATGAAATTTTGAAGGAAGAATGAGAGAATATTTGCCTTCACAGAATAATATATGAATGGAAAAATCTGTTTTTATACTGTGGACAGATATTTATGTTATATATACAGGTCTAACAAAGTTATTAGGACATTTCCTTATTAACTAAAGAAAGACAGTCTTAACCTTTCTCCCTTCTTTCTTTCTTTTCCTTCACAAAACATTTTTTGTTCTATCATCCATAAGCAGCAGAATTATTTCTTATAAGCGAGTTCTTTTGGTCAAGATCTCTAATTTACACTGACAAAAAGCAGAAAAAGTACAATATTTATTTATTGAGCAAATAGTCACTAAGAATTCACTAATTCATCATACTATGTTTCATGAACTTATTTTTTTTTTAAAAATTGCTTATTTATTTATTGCCTTTTTACCAAGAATAATGTTCAGTGTGACTAATGAGATCAAAAGCAAACAGGGACACAATTAGAAACCTAAAACACATAAATTATATTAATAAAATGGCGCAGCTCTTCACTTCTTATTTTTCATTGACCTACCTAAGAGAGGTTCAGTATTAAGTTTCTGCTTTCTTTTTTTTTTGGGGGGGGGGGCAGTGTATGGAACACGGTTATGCATATTTTGTAAGAGGTATTTATTCATTATGTTACATAAATGATTTGATTTGAATTAAAAAGATGATGTTTGAGTCAAGATTCTTGAAAAGCTGGTAGCTGGGTGATTCCAGAAATTCTTAGGATAAGCATATTATCTTAGACTATATCAATCTAACTTCAGATTTGAGATTTGTTGTAAAGGATAATTCCTGACATCTGAGCTCTATTTTGCCTCAACAGTGAGGATGGTGATTGCTGATGTCTTTATAGCTTTAAGGTGAGACAACTAAAATGGATTCGCCTGGCTCAATTAGTTTGCCCTGCAAATCCAGTGGTAATGACAATAGCTCATGACTTACTGACCACAAGGGGGCAGTATGCAAAAGGGCATCTTTTCAGAAAAATATGAAGCATGTGTCTGGAGGAAATGGAGGGATCTAAATCTCTATTCAAATCATATATATTACAAAAAGGTTTTAGTAGATAAACTAGCTCTAAACACTAGTTGCCTTAATTTTCAATTAATGGTCTACAAGTTACTAAGCTATGGCATATGAAAGAGAAATTTAAAAAAAAACCCAAGCAGATAGTAATTTTGTGATAAATTGCTTACAAGATAAAATCTACAAATGCTGAAAAGCAAGAGGCAAAAAATTTACTTGTAAGGCTAGGAGGAAAAATAAAAATAAAAATGCTTTATTTGCAATGGCTCAAATCAATTGCAAACCATTTGTCCTAGGAAAGGGGTTCAAGAATGCTAGACTGCATTCTAAAGAAAATGACTCATCAGAGTTGTATAAGAAAAGGCCAAGAAGGAGTCAAGAGCAGAGCAGGGCAGCCACCAAGCCATGTGTGTTTCTTTTGTTTATTGCAACTTCTTTCTTTTTAATAATTTGCCCTCTCATAAAGGCTTTGCTTGCATCCCATACTGTCCTTACGTCGATGCCTTTATTAAGATTATTCTCAAAAAAATTCTTTCAATTTCTCTTTGCAGTCCTCCATTATTGATTCCTTTTGTAATAAAGTTTCATTTAGCCACCATCTTAAGTTCGAACTCTTCTCTTATATGTTAAAGTCACTGGGTTATGATCGGGAAAAGTCTTTGGCAATATCTCCATTTTAGTATTACACCTAATGACCTTTTTAAAAATCCAAAAGATATCTTGAGAAAGCTCTGTGTCTTTCAGAAAAATAAGTGCATTTGTTACAGTCACCATCTTTATGTCTCCATATGTCTATAAGTTCAGAATTATCTAACATTTCAAAAAATATTTTCAGTAATTTACCTTGCATTGTTTTAATTCCTTTCACAGATATTCTGTCTTTTGGCGGGCAAGCCACTCCCATCTTCCAATAAATACCAATTTTTATATGGCAAGTTTATTGGTTTTCCCATAAGACCCTTAAAAATAATTTTGTTTTTTCAGGCACATATTCCTAGCATCAGAATCTTTATTTCATTCAAATTAATTTCACCTTCACATACCTGCCATAATCATTTTATGACCCTTTCCTGACTGAGGGGTTTTTAAAGTTTTTTTTAATTAATTTAAATGGGGTTTTTAATATTTAAAAAAAAATTTG
>JANHFL010007631.1:0-11704 GCA_032468155.1 Oxyrhabdium leporinum
TCTGTGCCTCACGTTTTTGGCCTCCACACACTCCCTTTTTGGCCTCTGCACGTCGTGTTTTCGGGTGGTTCCAGGCAGTGGGGATTGCCACCTATTTCTGCTGCCTGGAACTGCCCAAAAATGCAATGCGCAGAGGCCAAAAATGTGACACGTGGAGCATGTGGAGGCCAAAAATGTGACACGCGGAGGCCAAAAACGCAATGCACGGAGGCAGCGATCGGTGGTGATGTGCTGTGGCAATCTCCACAGCCTTGAACGGGTCTGAAACAGAGCATGCGGAGGCTGAAAACGTGAGGCACAGAGGCCAAAAACATGAGGCACGGAGGCAGCGATGGTCTGTAGCAATCCCTGCAGCCTGGAACAGGTGTAAAACGAGATGCGCGGAGGTCGAAAATGGCCAAAGGGTGGGGGCCAGCAGGTGGGCAGGGCTACATTCTGTTTATAAGACACACTCAAATTTTTACCCTTTTTTTGGGGGGGGGAAGTGCGTCTTATACTCCAAAAAATATGGTATATGTCATACCCAGTTTGGTGTAGTGGTTAAGATGTTGGTCTAGAAACCAGGAGAATGTGAGTTCTAGTCCACCTTAGGCATAAAAGCTAGCTGGGTGACTTTGGGTTAGGGTTCTCTCAGCCCATCCCACGTAATAGAGTTGTTATTACGGGGAAAATAGGAGGAAGAAGTATTAGATATATTTGCATCCTGAACTACTTATAAAGTAATAAGGTAGGATAAAAAAAAATACACAAACAAATAAATATCCCAAGGCAAAAGTGGTCCCAATGGTAAGAGCTCTTGGGGCTGTGAAACCTAAGCTGGGAGAGCAATTCAAACAGATCCCAGGAACAACATCAATATTCTCTGTCCAGAAAAGTGCAATGCTTGGAACAGCTAAGACTCCCAGGCCTCTGGCAGAGGACAGAGATCGAGGAATGAACACACACACACACACACACACACACTTTTATTAAAAAAAATTCATAAGTAAAAGACAAAGTTAAAGAAAAAATAAGAAAGAGAAGAAAATGGAAAGGAAGAGAGAAAGTGTAAAAGGAGAAAGGGAAAGGAAGGGGAAGAATATGAGCAGCTTCTGATCTTGTTTTCAGCAGGAATAAGCAAATTTGTGTATTCCTCCTCCCTCTTTACTTTTACAGAAATCCCTTTAGTCCCCTTTTTAATCTTTTTTCAAACATGAAATCCATATATCTTCACTTTTTTAATATTTTCAGCAAAAAGCCCATAAAAGTACTTTTTAAAAAGTAATTGTTTTGTCTCTGATCAGACAGTGAGTTTTTGTCATATCTGCCCAGTCTGATATCTTTACAATCTAGTTCCTCCATCGCTACACTTACTGCATAATAGTCTCCCAGCTGTTACCATATATAAAATTAGTCTTCCATGCATCTTTTCTAACTGGCTATCCAAAAGTCCCAATAACAAAAAGTTCTGTTTTTTTCTCAAATGGTTTTAAAATTCTTTGGATCATTGTATGTATGTGTATCCAGAATTTTATGGCATTTTCACAAGTGCACCTTGCATGCTAAAATGTTTCTGTGTTTTTTCACATTTCAAAAATTGGTTTGAAGTATCTTTATACTGTATATCCTTGATCATTTATATGGTGCTATATACCAACAGTTTATCATTTTATTAAAGTTCTCTCTTAAATTATAACACACTGTCAATTTTATCTTAAATATTAAACATTTCTCTTAACTGTGCATATAAAGCATATGAAAGCCAATGAAAACTCTCATCCCTCTGCAATCTAGAATATCTATGAAGGAAGATGTGTATGTACTGAGCCATCACTGCATCGTGACCTTGCCTTCATCTCCAGAACTTTGATACTGAGTACAGATACTCCTCAACTTACAATCACAGTTGAGTCAAAAAATTTTGTTGCTAATTTGTTAAGTCAATTTTGCCCCGTTTTATGATCTTTCTTGCCACAGTTGTTAAGTAAATCGCTGCAGATGTTAAGTTAGTAACATAGTTGTTAAGTGAATCTGGCTTCCCCATTGACCTTGCTGGCCAGAGGGTCACAAGAGGTTCACAACATGGTGATCACATGGCCTTGGGACACTGCAAATGTCATAAATATGTGCCGGTTGCCAAGCATCCAAATTTTGATCATGTGAACATGGGGATGCTGCAACAGCCATAAGTGTGAAAAGTGGTCAAAAGTCTTTTTACCCCCCAGTGGAGTTGTAAAACTGAATTGTCAATAAATTAATGGTTGTAAGTTGAAGATTACCTATATAAAAGTCTGAACCAAGTTCTATTTGTACTAGCTTCAATGTAAATAAAAACTTTATTCAGATCTTCCCACCCAGCATGGCATCATCTGGGGCTGAAGACGACTAGAAACAAGCAAATAAAGCATCAGGCCAGTGGGAGAAAAAGCAGGACTAGAAAGTCCATTGGTTTGATCCATACAGGTTCAGATGTTCTGAAGAAGTACTGTTGCTGTTAAACAGTGTTGAGAATTAAAAATTATTATCCAATAAAAAGTTTAGAATCCATAACATTTCCTGAAATGTGCAGATTATCATTACATGAAAATTAACATGAAAAAATTCAGAAGCTTTATCAATTTAACAAAATAAAAGACAAATCACTGATCTTTGTGTAACAGAAAAAGTATAGAGCATATCCCATAAAGCTACATTCCTTAATTAAATCAATTTGTATTTCAATTAAATGTATTAAGGATCAAAAACTAACCAAAATAATATTAAAATTGGCCACAGTCTTATTATCTATAAGGCAGAAAACTATCCACTGAATTGTTCATAGTATACCGTATATATTATATATAGTACATTCTCTTATATATTAACTGCATGAAGTTCCCTATAGTAAAAGTTACTATAGGTTTCTATTATACAGGTAGTCCTCAACTTAAGACCACAATTGGGACCGGAAATTTTGTCACTAAGCAATGTAATATTGCTTAGCGTAAGCATTTGTCACTTACATGTCATATGATAGCAAGTGCAATATTGCATGGCCATATTTTTAGCAATGGCAATCCAAGCACTTCCTCTTACTTTCATTAACAGAAAATCATGGCTTATTAAGCAAGCAACCACCCCAATTCAAACCACTAGTGTTTGGTCTCCCCAGCCTCAAGCCCCACTAAGGTAAGGTACTGCTTTCTCTTCAACATCCCCATCTATTTAAACTCTGCTTTCTGACCACTCTGTACCCTGACTTCAGCCCAGAATCACCTGGCTCTGAGGGTTTTTGCCACATTGCAGCTCTGGAATTACAAGAAGCCCTTGAGCTACAGCGCAAAGCCCTTTGCAGGGCAAAACCCAGCCCCAGCATGTCCCAGAAGCACTGTCGTGTGAAGCTGAAACCCACCATTGTAGTATGAAGCTGCCACCACAGGAAGCCCCCACACCATAGCATGAAGCCGCCACCCAGCACTGTGACGTGAACCCACCATCCCTGCCACCCCATGTCAGTTGTCTCTGCATTCTGCCACTATCCTTGTAGCTTTGTACACTTTTTTTCTAAAACAAAAAACAAAAACAAAAAACAACCCTCTGTAATTAGTATCTGTAAAGATTTGAACATGCAGATTGATATACACCAAAATTCAGATGCAACACTTTATATCCCTTCTGAAATATCACACACACAGACACAGACAGACAGACAGAATCAAATTGCAAGAGGAAAAAAATGTCACCATTGAGGAAATTATTTTTACGTTATTGCCCAGAATTTAGAATTTTCTGCTGTAGACATTTTCATAACCATTTAAGGGGAAATTGAAATTAAATGCTCATGTTTTCACTCAAGGTCTGTTATAATATATTGTAGACTCCTGGTGAGAAACTGATTTAGTTCATACTTACCTGCAATGTATAGACTGGCAGTATCTGCCATTAGAACTAGGTTCTCTTTTTTCAACTGAGAAACATCATAAAAACAGTGAATTTTCTTGGTACAATCCGGACCATAAACCTATAAGCAAGTAATTAGGTAAAATTATCGATAGACTTGCTTTTTTTACCACTTTCATATATAAATGAAGCATTTTATATAATTTGAAATATAATTGTCAAAATTTCATAATCTGGCAGCCATTTTTATCTGCAGGCAAACCTATAAACATAATATGAAGGTCAAGGCTTATTTATTTAAATCTTCTCTAAATCTTCAGTTAGACCTTCTCTCTCTCTCTCTCCCCCCCCCTTTAAGATACTTAATTTTACTGAGATTTTTGCTGTTTTCATGGTGAAGAAGATCGGATAGATTTAGTCCAATAAAAGGTATATTTCCTAAATTTGGTTGCTGGTCCAGAATGTGATCCCTTTAAACAAGTACATTAAAAAAATGTGTATTTTTAGCAAGGCTATGGAAGTCTTAAAATATGTATTTCAGGATGCACTGCAACACTAACAATTATTTTTGAACCATTTATATAACAAATTTGGATGATGCCTGACTGTGAGGCCCGCAATTTAAACAAGAAAAATACAACAATAACCATTAAAATTAAATTAAAACAAAACAAAACAAAATATGGGGAGAGTGATAAAACTGAATAAGGACAAAGTAAAGGGCCTTCACTCTCCCTTGTCAAAAGCCTAGGTCACTAAGGGCCTTCTAAACAATAGAAGAATAGAGATTATCTAAACCTCAAGGGGAACCTCATTGCAGAAGCCAGATGCTGCTACAAAAAAGGCATACTTCTGTGCTCCTGACAGAGTATATTATTTAATCAAAGGGATCTGGAGTGCATCAATCCTGTAAGATCAAATCAGCTGGGCACATACTATGGGAGATAGACAGTTCTCAAGTAACCACGCCATATACAATGTAAGCCTTTAGAGGTAACAGTCAGCTCCTTGAATCACACCTGGAAGCAAATGAGCAACTGGTGCAGCTCACAAAGCAAACGGCTTACATGGGCATATTAAGACATCTCCATAACTGCCTGAGCAGCTGCGTTCTGAACCAGTAGCAGCTTCAGGATAGTCTTCATGGGAAGCCTAATGTAAAGTAAACCAAACAGGAGGTGATGAAGGCACTTTGTGCACCAGATCTGTGAGGGGGAGTATTATCTCATCCAGTCAAAAATATCAACTCTCCTAATCATGGGTAGGGGGTGGGGGTGACGACTTTGACCATTCTTTCTCGCTAGGGTTGACTTGCAGCCAATTTCTCCCCCCTCCAGCCTGGAATGGGGTAGTCCAGCTCTTCTCCTCCATTAATACTGATTGGTATCCACCAGGGAGAATGGAGGAGAATCACTGCAAACAATGTCCCCTACTCCCAAGCTCCAGTGTTGGTCCAGTAAAATACCACAGTGGATGGTACCATAAGCTGCTGTAACATAGTTTCCGCTCTTGTTTTTACCAACACTATATAGTAGGTTTCAATGTAGATACCCCAAATCATTAAGAACAGTTTTAAAAATAAAAATCTCCCACATTTTGGCAATTTTATGCAATGCTTTTTTAGAAGCCAAGGTCTTTGTGTGAAAGTGAGCATCAGTGTCCAGAGCCAGAAAATTTCGCTGATTCTGAATTACTAATGTTCCCAAACTCTCTACAAAAGTTACATTATAATCTCTCCAAGGTTATATCAATATACACACTAGCCTTACTAAGAGGTATTGATCAACACAGTGTTTCTTCACAGAACCTCTTTGCTGGAAGAGCCTAGTTTTGGCTGCAGAACTCTTTTATTACCAATTCTGTTTGCCATGTTCTTCTGTGAACTTGCATTTTCCTCTTATACAAATTCCTCTTTCTAATATCCTCTCTCAAAAGCAGCAAAACCTTTTTATTCCCCGACACTCCCTTTTCCTCGAGACATATCACCTTTTCTTCCAATAAACGTAACAGCTTGCATTTGCTGTAAATGTAATTTAGGTCCCTTCAAGCAGAAAAAAATGGCATATAAACTGTAGATTACAACGATAGCTGCTTTATGGTGCTAAAATCTCAGGATAAAGCTAATCACCAACTTCCATCAACTTTGCTTCTGAAGCTTTTATGCAAAACTCTTTATTGATTTAGTTCAGTCCAGTCATTCATTCCAAATAAAATAAAAATGTTCTCAAGAGCTGACCTGCTATTGGTATTGATGTATTAACTGTGTATCCACCGAAATATCTCAGGCAAAATGGGAACACATAGAACCCTCTAAATAACAGCAAATCACATAACTGTCAGCCTTGGGAGCCATTTTTGTAGAAGGCCTTTGCAGCTGCCACATTTAGTACCTGGGAAAATGGGAGGGGGGGATATTCACACTGAGCTGGAGAGAATAGACACAACAACATTCTTCCCCAGAGAGTCAAGGACATGTCAACCTGCACCTAGAAGAGGAGTGGTGAAAGGAAGGACTTAGGTTGGGATGGAGTTGGATTGGACAATGTGACCTATGATGGAGGCAGGAGAGTGGATATTTGAATTTTTCTTAGGGAGGGAAAAATCTGGAAATTCAGATTCATGTTTTTCCCAGATGTGCCAATATGACTTCTTCAATAAATTCTTACTTGGATGAACTTTGTTTCTGAGTGCTGAATGGAGAAGGGGGAGGGTTTATTGGAACGCTGACAATAACTCAGCAGTCAAAATATATGCAATGCTTCCATACCCTGAGATCAATGGCTCTTTTTAGTATATGGAAAGTGAATTATAGGCAAAATCACAAACCTCAAACCCATAAAAAGTCATACACACACATACACATATGTATAATAAAGTAACGGCTTAGTGTACAAGTACTATAGTACCGTGCAAGCTGCTCACCCTCAAGATACCAACATACAAGGATCAGTGTGATGCATCATATCTTAGCTAATGTAATTTGTTATAGTTTGCTGTGTTTGAAAAGAATATAGATAAGCAAGGAGGGCGGGTTATTCATGTTCTCCCACAAATAACATTTTAAATCCATCTCAGGATTCTTCTATACAGTGGATGATCTATTGCATTTGCAATCACATGGTTTATGCACATACACATAGTGAATGAAGAATAATATTGGGTCATTTCTAGAGAGTGATAAAATTACCGTAGGGAACCATAAACTCTACTTCCCAAATAAAGAAGAACAAATCGGACTAGTTAATAATTACAGTTTTCAATGCAGTGGAAGCATGATGAAGCAAGTCACTAATAACAGAAAAAAAAACAAAGCAGATATATATTTAATGTTCAGGAAGACCTCACGTATTGACTGCTTCATGCAGCGACCATTCAAAGTTATGGAGATGCTGAAAAAATAACTTTTGAGAAGAGAATGCACATTTATGACCTTTGAAGTATCCATCTCTCTCCCTCCCCCCCTCTCTCCTTTTCCCCCTCAATTATATGTTAGCCATTGGTCAGTTTTTATTTTATTTATTTATATTTTATGTTTTTGGCCTGCCTATCTCCTTCAAGAAGTTAGTACATGTTGCTCTGTGCTTGACTTTTTTTCTGTCTTCCTCCCATAGAATCAAAAGATGTCAAACAAGGGATTTCTTTAAGAAATCTCTCTTGTGCCTGACCCATTCCCCCCTCCCCCAATAAAGAACAGAGAGATTGGAGGAAGGTATTATAAGAGAGTAAGCAGGCACACAATGGCCAATACACATTAATAGGAATGCAGTAGCACCAGCAGTTTGCCTCTCTAATGAATACAAACAGAAACATTAATTCTCTTATTGCTATTCATCCAAGTGAATATTCCAAAGAGCAGAGGAATAGCAAAAAAGAAACGCTGAAGTCTGAAGCACAGTCATCATCATCATCATCTTCATTTAACGACCCCATAATCCCTTGTGGGATGGAGTCTGGGCTACTCAATGGAGCTAGCAGAATGTTTTAATGGCCGGATGCCCTTCCTGTCGCCAATGCGGAGTTTTGTTCAGCTGATATATTCTCTGTGTGCCCAGAGAGGAAAATATCTGCCTCTACCTAGGATCGAACTCACAGCCTCCTGATTCTGAGGCGAGAGCTCCACTCCCCTTAAGCACCGTCATGATCATGTGGTTTGCCACATAACCACATCTTAGTTGTTATGTGCTAGCCCCGGATAAGCAGATTCTGGAAAATCAACAGAGCAGTAGACAGATAAGGAACATATGTCACAATCTGGGAGTTTGGGAGGGAGAGGGTGCAGGAGAGACCCTAAATAACATGTTCTGTTAAGAAAGTTTTGTGCTGATCTTCAAAACATGTTTGATGATTCACCTCTTGCTTGAAGACAACTTAAACATCTGCTGGAAGTGCAAGTTTTTAACTTTGTTGGAAGAAAATATAAAAGAGCGACACACTAGAAAAGGTAAAACATTCAGAGAGAGGGGGGGAAAACATTAGAAAACACAAAGAAATGGAAGAACGTGACCCAGACACACCATAGGTCAGTAGGTACTTTATTTATTACCAATTGAGCTGCCAAGCCTAAATGATCAGACCCATACACATAGAATTCAAACTAGCTACTTTATTGTTCTACACCTTCACAAGAATCTTTCCAGATTGGCAGATTCCTCTAAGAAAGATTCGATAAGACTAAAGACATTTGGGGAGGGAAGGGCCAGACCTTGCCCACTTGTGTTTACATAAAGTGTCCATGCTAATTTATTTGAGCTCTCCAGATGGGACATTTGCTGTCCAACATCAGCTCAGCAAATGGTATCAGCCACCTGAGCAAACCTTACCAAATCTTGTTCCATGAAATAGGGCAGAAGGCACTGCCCCCCCACCCCATGGGATAAAGAAACCCCTGGACTATTCTGTGGGAGAAGAGGATGTATCAATGGTGGGCAAGTTCTTGTTTAGAAGGCTCAAGTGTGGTGACTTGATATGAGATAGCAGTTGTTGTTTTGTCTTCCAGTATTCTGTATCCAGATTGCAACAGAAAAGTTGCCAAAACTCTTCAAACTCATCAATAATTAACCCTCCTTACTATTTGATGACACAATCAAGAAAAAAAGCAGTATATAACCCCTCTCCCTTAGGAAATAAGGTTAGAGCCTAAAATCAAGGCAACTCGGAGAGAGGTTAGTCAACTAGTGGAATTACCAAAAGCTGTGAAGTTTACGTATAAGACTGCTACCGAAAAAATACAAGGGCCTGACTCCATCTGAAGCCCTACAAACTCCTATACAAAGGCTCATAGCACTGGCTATCAGGCTCAGAAGATACACTTGAGAAGCAGAGGCCAAAAGGATAAATGCTGTGTTCTCCAAAGAACCATGCAAGATGTACTCCCAACTACAGTGCAACAACACAGAAATAGCACAATAACCAACAGCATAAATTGAACAGTACTGGAAGAAAATATGAGAGAAAGAAAATGCAATATGGCTGTAGGACCTGAGAACAGACCACAGCAATCTCTTGAAACAAGTACTAGTTACCATCATAATAGCAGGCATACAATAGTGGGTCAAGAACATGAAAAGCTAGACATCTCGCTCAGACATCATCCACATCTACTGATTAAAAAAACTAATACTACATGAATGCATACCAGCATAGATGAGGCAGTTGCTGGAAGCAGGTTCTCAGTCAAAGTGGCTAATGCAAGAAAGGACAGTGCTGATCATGAAAGACCCCACAATGGAACAGCACTGCCGAACTAGGAGCCAAAACCTGCTTCCCCATAACATGGAAAGTCCTATCAGGCATCATAGTCATCAAGCTAAAGAATCGTATGGCTCAGTACATGAGGTCAGCTTGGAAGGGCATTGGGAACAATCACATGTAAATCACACCACATATTGATTTCATATTTGAAATATTTTTGGCCCTCCTTAGTTAGGCTGCTTATAAAATGCAAATCTTGTAATACTTTCACTCTTCATGACTAAGTTATAGCATATATTGAAACATAATTTAAGTAAACTACGTTGTAATTTTACAGCAATTTCAGCTTCACAGCAGCCAATATGGCCTAAGATGTTCTTGTCATACTATCAAAGAAAACTAGAACTGCTTTAATATTTAGCAAACAACACAATCAGTTTAATTACAACCGAAGCTTAGTAAATGTATAATTAGACTGTTGTAAGAACATGAAACTATACACCAACGTGTTTCTTTTTCTGTGTCACATGGAATTGTTCCATTACTTGAAAAATACATGTTATTGAATCTGTTGATTCAATAATAAAATGATAACTGTGAGAGATCCATTAGATAATATATTTGACACGTTATGATTCCAACATGAATTATGGTTATCTTGTTTTGGCCTAATATTCACAATAGTGTTAATATGATATAGGGGAAAGTACAGGTAGTCCTCGACTTACAACAGTTCACTTAGCGAACTAAGATTCAACAACTGTGTTAGTAATTTAAGAACTGTAGTGATTCACTTAACAACCGTGGCAAAAGGTCGTAAAATGGGACAAAATTCACTTAACAAATGTCTCATCTCTCTTTAGCAACAGACAGTTTGGGCTGAATTACGGTTATAAGTCAAGGACTACATGTAATAAAATTTATCAATGTCAATGTGATGTTAAACTATATATAAGGAATCAAGAGCTTTGAAATTCTCTTTCTTGGAGTGTAACAAATAGGATAATTCTTTGTGGTTGGAAAGAAATAATTAGTTCCATCATAATATTTTGGATGGAAGAAATGTGTTCACTCCCACTCTTTGAAATAGTCTTTTATCAACATAAATGAAAGATTGGTCAATATTGTTCTATGTGGATTGGGTTTAATTTGCTGTTAAAAACTCTTCCTTTTGACGGGTGGGTGAGGGAGTATTGAGATTTATTGTAGTTATTTGGAATTTCCTTCTCATTTTAATAACTTTTATTTTGGATTAGGATTATTTTCTTTTTCATTCATTTATTTATTTATCAAATTTAGATACAATCCATCTCACCCTCAAAATGTTCTGGACAGTGTACATATACAAATTTTTACAATGTATATACTGTATGTTTATGCTTAGCTTCTTGGATGACAAGTGAAACATCTTCAAGAAAAAAACAAAGGAAGGCCAGGTGTCTTTTGAAAAGCACCTTCAGAACAATAATGACCTGGATGGCTAAGAATCTCCATAGATATTTACTTTTATACAATATAGCAATTAAAAAGTAAAAAGTAAAAAGAATGGCAATTACATAGCACTGGTTCAGAGAAATAACTTGAAGTTTTTGTTCTGGGTGAGGCTAATTTGAAAAAGAACTAGAAATATTAGTACTTGAAATATTAGCAAAAGTGAGAATTCTGAATATTCACATTTCAGGAAAATTGGACCTATAGATTGCAAGAGAAGTAAAATGTTGAGTCTTTATTTTAAACCGTTCAAGTCTTTTGTTTGAAAAAAAAAAGAAGGTGAAAAAAGAAAAAAATGGCACATTCTTAGCTAACGCATTATGGAATTTTCTAAAACCACGTTTAGACGGGTTTTAAATCTCTCAATAGAATAAAAAGAGTAGCAATAAGGAATAATTTGCATATTTCAAATGATGCAGAAACATCAAAACCCAATTAGTTTGCAAATATCAATTCACAGAATGACTAACAGAAAATGATATAAGCTGAAACCACTTGGATCCAAAGAGAAAACAGAAGTCAGAAGACAGATACGTGTTCAAGCTAAGAACAATCAGGATAAAAAAATTCTAACATTGGATCACTTTTTTGTGACATTAATATTAATAATTAATATTAGAGATTAATTTACTGTTGGTTTATCAGTATATGAATACTGATAAAC
>JANHFL010007631.1:11804-26299 GCA_032468155.1 Oxyrhabdium leporinum
TATTAGAGATTAATTTACTGTTGGTTTATCAGTATATGAATACTGATAAACCAACAGTAAATTAATCTCTAATATTATTAATATTATAATATCAACTTCAACCTGAACATTTTTGACTATGACAATGACAAAATATTTAAACACATATTATTCCTAAAAATAGAAGTCAAATGAAACTTAACATTTCATTTGTGCCATGTTGTGATCCAAAGTTTAATTTTTGTAATATTCAACACATAGAATAATTAATCATATATGAGGTGTTGATTTGCCTTTCAGTTCCATAAGTCAACTTCCTTACAATATCAATTTTCATTTGGAAAACACTAATTTCTGACCTTCATATGTTTGCTAATTAGGACCAGTGTTTCTGATCTTTTGTTAAGATGTTGAAAAGCCTAAAGATTTTTCTTTTACAAAGTCCACAAGATAAAATTGGAACATGTCTTTCATGTCAAGTTAACTCTGGAACAGGCAGATTAAAATAGAATTTTGACAGTGAAAGCATATCAGTATTTAATTAATTTTCCTCTTCCCTTCTTTTGTAATGCAGAAATTACAGCATCCCAACCAGAGATGTATATGTTTCCTGAACATTTGCCTGTTGGACTATAGCTCAAAGTAATAGAATGAAACAGGTGATAAACTTGTTCACTATTACACTATTGCAGAGCATAAAAAATAAATTTTCCATTATTCACTGGTCTAAAAATAAGACTTAGTCAATTATAACTGAATCATAAACCTTAAATTAAAATAAGGCTGCAGTTCTAAACGGTCTTATTTGAAAAGTTAACATTATAAAAATCAATGGTCCTTACTTTAGGAAAAATATGCTTTCAACAGGAGCACTGTTGAGAATATAATTATTTTGTTACAGAAATCAAACATGTCTATGTAGTTATACTGCTAGTTGAATTTGAGCAGCCATATACCGATTTGCCAGATACTATAACCTCTAGAATCTTCTAATTTGCAAAGAATAGTGTGTTTGGGTTAAAACTAGACTTTGGTTGCACCTGTGGCATAGAGGACAAAATGACCAGCACTCTCCATAATTAATGAAGAATCTGGAAATGGAGAAATGGAGAATACAAGAAAGATTTTATTCGTTTGTTTGTTTGTTTAGATTTCATATTTTTAAACTGCCTATCTCCCCAGAGAAGGGCTCTGACAATGTACAATATAATCCATAAAATTAGTATTAAAATCAAAATAATTTAAGATTAAAAATTATAAAAATAATATAAAATTTCAAAAGATGGTAATGTATGTAGTATAGAACATCTAACATTGGTAATGTGCTATACACCTTCTCAATCCTATTAAAAATAGTGGAAGTTTCAATCTTCCTAATAATAAGAGAAATAACCAACGATACAGGGAGATAAATATTTTTAAGTTCATCTAGTGATAACCATGAAATACGGAAGATTGCAACTTGGTAAGTAAGAAAAATAGATGGTGGAATGGACAGGAGAGGAGAAGAGAGACATGAAGAATGTCACACTTAACTCAGACTGGAAGACGAGAAGGCCGAGATTCAAGCGCACAACTCTTTGATATGTTAGTTATATTACTGGTACAAAAGCCATAATTAAAGTAGAAAACAAGTAATTGCCAACCATAAACTTCTCTCACATATACATACACTCACATATTTCATTGTGCCATTGTGTTATTAATCTTTTGCTATTGCAATTACTATTTGTGTCATTAATATATTATTGTTGTTGTCCATTATTTGTACTTATTCTGGTGTTGGGGTGTGTGTGTGCGTGTGTGCGTGTGTGTGTGTGTGTGCCCTTTTCCCTCTCTCAACAGATTTAGAGCTCATAGTTTCTCTGCAGGAGGTGCAACAGACAGCTGATCTGGATATTTCTATTGTATTGAATAGTAGTTGCAAATTAAGAAGTAGTTGTATTTCTTTTCCTTATTTTTATTTCATGTCACTAATTTCTATGGCTTATTAAATTTACACTTTTTCTGCAAAATATTTCTTAGGCTAAGGATGCTATGTATGAATTAAGGACATGCAGTATTTGTTGATTCAAGAACTAAGCATTGCAGAAAACTTGGGGATGCTGCTTTCCCCTCTAATCCATGCTGATTTTCTTTCTCTTTCTGGAAGTAAATTCTCTAACTGAAAGTACTTTAATGTTGATTTACATGCAGAACCTACTGAATTGCCTCAATTATTGAGGCTCTGATTTGGAGGATGTACTTCAGCAAAACAAGAAACTGGCCCCAGAGCGGTATGGTCTGGGAAGAGGGTCAGCATGGAATTTTCTGGAATGTCTTTGGAATGTTCTATTCTGAAATTTTGCGCATCTCTACTAATAGTATATACACATTCCAGCCTTACTGTATCCCTTCTAATTCAATCTTCTAATTAATCCTTTCCCTTTGTTTGCTGCTGTTCTTCATATAGTTCATTCAAAAAGACTCAGATACCAAAAAAAATCCTTATTTCCAGTATTATAATACATTATTATTAAACCTATGTACACAAATCTCAGAATGCACCATTTAGATTAAGTTAGTGTTTTAAAAGTAGTTTCTGAAGCCTATTTACACATAAAATATACTAGTTTTTACAATGAATCTTACATAAATTATAATACTATTCTTATGGCATACTTTAGTTTTATATGATTTATCATTTTAGTTACCCATATTTTGAATATTGTTTGTGATTTATGAAATTAAAGCTCATTTCTTTGCACAAACATTTTAAAGTATTTTCCAAATATAGCCATCAGTTCATTTTTATAATATAACTTGCTTTTGGAAAATTTCTTAAACACAAAGTTTTACATTTCTGATTATTTATACATTTTTTTACCGCACACCCTTAACTACCAAGTTAAAGAGTATGATCTAATAGCCAGTCGTTTTCATTCACTTTGGTGACCTTCAAGGATATATTTCATACATATTTAAAAACAGATTAAACAAGAAATCCTTTGGTACTATCAAAATATTTTTGAAAGTAGAGTTCATGTCATTTGAATATTTAACCCTTTAAATTTATCAACTTTGCGAGGTTTATTTTTTGACATATTATGCACCACAATAGTCTTTGACTTACAACCGCAATTAAGCCCAACATTTCTGTTGCTAAGTGAGACATTTGTTAAGTGAGTTTTGCTCCATTTTATGAAGTTTCTTGCTACCGTTATTAAGGGAATCACTGCAGTTGTTAAATTACTAACATGGTTGTTACTAACTTAACCCCATTGACCTTGCTTATTAGAAGGTTGCAAAAGGTGATCACATCACCTTGGGACACTACAACCATCATAAATGTAAGTTAGTTGCCAAGCATCTTAACTTTTATCATGCGACTATGGGATCTAACAGTTCTAAATGTGAAAAATGGTCATAAGTCACTTTTTTCAGTGCTGCTGTAAATTCAAACGGTCACTTCTGTTGTAAGTTGAGGAGCTGTAATTTGTTATAATTTGTTATTTCCTCCAATATGAAGCATTAGTCTTCAGTTCAATGTAATTAAAATATTGATTTATGATTTTACTTGTACAAATTCATAGACTATATATACATACACATACACACTTTATTAGTCAGTCTTTACATTCATTTTGTGTTGTTCACTCTTTCTGAAAGTGCCTGACACCATCCCCCCCAAATTACTTCAGCTGATTATGATACCATATATTGGATTATTTTCAGTCACTCGCAAAGTTTTAGACTTTCAACAAGTAATTGGAAAGTGCTGGACCAGATCCAGAGAAACACAAGCAGAAGAAAGTAAAAAGAGCTACTTTCCCATTTAGCCTTGTCTTCCTTCCTAGAGACCTCTGAAAAGCCCAATGGCCTGCTGAGCTCTTGCTGGCAGGACTGAAATAAGAGAGAAAGATATTTCTCCCTTGCCATTTCTAGATAGAATTTAAAATGAGTTGAAATAGATCACGTGCTGGCTGGGGGACATTCCAAGGAAGCAAGAAGATCTACAGTTCTTGTCACATATTTCTGACCAGCCACACAATTTGCATTTTTTCTTCTTCTGATAATACTTTTTCCAATTTTGAGAAAAGGGGGAAAAACCTGAAGGATCTAAAGAGAATGGGAGAACATTTCTGCTATCAGTGTGAAGTCACAGAATTACTGCATGTAAAGTATAATCAAAACTTTCTTCCAGGTTCCATGTTGTCATTTTTTCTCAAAACAGCAATAATAATTCCCAAAACAATGAATTATACTTTGGTTATTTCCATTTTCAAACATTTATGTTATGGTACTCCAAATAATGAAAACATACATTAAAAAAACCACATATCCTTGTGAGACTGCCTGGCTGAAGGAAAGCAGTTGGGTCATGGGCTTTTTTAAATTTTTTTAGGGAAGGCAGATAACAAGCACGTATATTTAAAAAAAAGGGGGGGGAATGCTAGGAGGCACCTGTATAGCAGCAAGTATATTTGCTGGACACAGCATATTAAAACAGGTAGGAAAAGCAGAGAAAAGCTGGGGGGGAGAGTTTTGGGGGGGTTACAGCAGATGCTGCAGGAGAGGGTGTTACCTGATAAATGTGGCATGAAGTGGAGCCTGCAAGTTCAGAGATTCTGGTCCTGAGACAAGGAGGGATGAATATCCTTGTGGAACATCTGGCAAAACCCGGAGGATGGCCTGCGTCATGGTATGGAGGTTCAAATAGTGAATAGTGTCATAATTACGGCCCTTCAGATATTGAACAGTAGAACTGCAAAAATTAAAAGCTTTGGCAGAAAAATAGCCAGGAGAACTCACAGGCACTCTATTATCAGCCATTGAGATAAGGAAGGCAAAACGAAGCTGAAATACAGCACAAGTGAAAATGAAGGAAGGAGTTGAGACATTGAGAAACAAAGTGTGTGTGAGTATGTATGTTGCTCTGTACTTATTAGCAATAGCAATAGTACTTAAGAGTTACATAGTGCTTTACAGCACTCTCTAAGCGGTTTACAGAGTCAGCATATTGCTCCCAACAATCCTCAGAAGGATGCAAGGCTGAGCCAAGCTTGAGCTGATCAGGATTGACCTCCTGGCTTTGGGCAGAATTAGCTGGCAATACTGCATTCTAACCATTGCACCACCATGGCTTGCAACTCACACTACTGTATTATTATAATCATCTTAGAATAACCTCCCTCATTAGTTTAAATGCTGTATTTTGTGTGTGTGTATCAGCTCCTATACTGGCACTCCTCTGACACACCTTTAAAATATATACAAACATGATATTAAATCTACTTATAATCTACAAAAATATTTTAGGTAAATATTAAAAAATACTGATATTTGTTAGGTCCAAACACATGGAAAAACACAAAGTTAAGAGAAACTCAGCTGACATACAGACCTTCGCTTATTTTATATATGTAGGAGACCTTATGGAAAAAACTGCAATATTATTTCATGATTGGTAATATTCAATAAAAGCAAAATGAGCTACTGGTAATTTATAAACATGCAAAAGTCTGTTGCAATGTGCTTTACAGCAAAATCGGAAAAATTACTCTGGAGCATAAGGGAAGATGATTACAGCACACCTATTATAACTCATTGAAGGATTTGTGTTAGCTTTAATAAATTACGCGCTCATCTCTTCCAAACCACTATTTCCTAATCAAGTTCAAAGTACTGCACAGTCTTACTCTTACCTTTACTACCTTGTAGTTGCAAATGATGAAAAATGCAAAAAGTAGGCTGGTGCAAGATCCAGGGATTATTCCTATTTATAACTTAACATATTGGTTCTAACCTTTAAACTTTCAACATTTTATCACAGATCTAATGGATCACCTCTCCAGGCATAAAACTTTTCAGATGTCAGGAACTGCAGAAAAGTCCATTGTCAAAAGCCTGTGCATGTGGAAAAGGGCCCTCCTGCATTGCTTTCCAGCTATGGAATTTTTCGCAGAAATTACATTTGACTCCCACATTCTCATGGTTTAGATTTAGAAAAGATGTAGATAGAGATACATCTCTTTCACAAGATTCCTATTGTTAATTTATTTTTATATTGATTTTATTAATATTTATGTTTATATTTTGCCTTGTTATACTCATTAGTTGCAAAATACAAATAAGTAACTCTATTAAAAAACCCTTGGCCACTCTCACATTTGCTGTTTTATCTCAGGAGCCAGAACTGAAACTAGGCTATTGTCTAGATTAAAGTGAAATTCCTGCCATCTCATCCATCACTTACAGTTCAAACACAAAAATGAATGTAAGTATATACAAGTATACATGTAGTAAACTGGCAGAAGTTTCCTTCAAACTAAAGAACTACGTATCATCACATTCTAATGTAGCTAAGGTTCTGCAAGCACATCAGGTATCCAGATCATTCCCACCCCCATGCCTTTCACCTCCCATTTCCCTCACAACTACTTGCAAATTTGCCTCCTTCTCTATTCCAGTCTATCTAAAACAAGAAATTAGCAAAATACTTTATTGAGAATTCAAATCAGATGTTACTTTATGAGAAGTGTTTCTTAACCTTTTCAAGTGAAAATGCATTGTTGTGAGTGTGAAACAATTCTGGAACAACATCAGCACACTTCCAGTAAGGTTGAAATGACTGATTTCAAATTCAAAACTTTTTGCAGAACTTTCGCAGACATCTACCCTGAAGTTTTACTTACCACAGCAATGAACTGAGTCAACCAGATGCTTTCTCTTGGGACACAGTGTTACCTAAGGGCACTGATACAGTGGAATACCTAATACTCTGTGGTCCTTACTGACCGTGCACCCACATTACAATGTCTATCAGGCAAGCTTGCTGACCAGTGCAGCATTTTTCAGAGGCATCAATATGCTTCTGTTGGCTTTTTTGGGTCTGAAAAACATAGCATCACTGACTGCAGAAAGTTTTGAAAAACTTTTAGACATTCTTAAAAAGCAAACTGCATTTCATGTTTGCTCATTCTTTGTATGCATATGCAATGAACTGTTTTGAGGTTTTTTTAATGTTTTAACACAACTCCTGATTCAAATCTGCTCTCAAATTATATTAATCCTATAAATCTCTGTATCCCTAATTAGACTTGTTTTTTTTTGCTGTAACATCAATAGTATATACGCCAGTTTTCCTATTCAAAGAAGAGGGTAGAATAAGAACCAATGCTGAACCAACGCTATAAATTCTGTTTAAATAAAGATATTTTAATAAACGGAGTAGCAAAATACTCCAATGCAATGAACTTTTTTGCTACTAGTATTTATTTCACATAATTACTACTGTTTCCTATATACTGCCAATGATGAACAGGTTTCATAAAGCCATTACAAAAGTACTCCACATTTTCAACCAGGTCCTGATAGTACTAATTATTTCCACCTCTTCACATGAGTCAAACAGATGCCCCCAAATACATTCCTTCAGCCTTGGGAAAATATGCAATTCACACGGCACCAAATCTGGACTATATGGCAGATGGGGGAAAGATGGTGAGATCCAACTTCACAACTAATTCTTTGGTGGCTTGTATGGAACCCAAATGTTACCATGCTCTACAAAATGTAGAGCTTGTATTTCTGAACTCTGCCTGGTTGACTATAGCGGTGTAATACTATTGAGTAGATAGTGGCACCAAATTCAAAGAAATCTATGTAAATCACATTATTTGCATCCCCCTCCCCCCAAAAACCCCCCTGTAACTAGGAGTTTTCCTGGCAAAGCCTCAATTTTGATTTTTTTCAAATGAAGCTTTGTAATGATATTTTATTGAATGATGCTTCGTTTCTGGATCATAAGGATAAGTCAATGCTTGGTGAGCTGTCAACTTGCTGTAACTAAACTTCTCACCTTCGTTCTCAGAGAATAAAAACTGATGGTAAATTTCAGGCCTGAATCCTATATTTTTGTCATTATCATGCAAAGATCCTATGTTGCACAAACCTTGTGATAAACAATAACATCAGAATTACACATTAATGTGACCTATAGGCTTGACAGTATTTTTTTCTTTGAGTAATCTGCCAACTGTCTTTAAACACTTCATCAATCTTTATTGTGTGATATTGGTTTCGTCATAGCTCATTCACCAATTCTTGATCATACAAATCACCCATTCTTGATCACACAAATAAACTTCTCTCAGTTCAACTTGTATTTTTTTGGTTTCTCAATGCACAATACTCATGTCAACAGTCATCACCATAAATAACCTACATTTTGGCAGTGAACTTCCAATAAAGGAATTCCTTCAGCTGTCGAAAGCTGTCAAAAAATCAGTCATAGTGCACTGCTTAAAGCACAATGATAAGTATTCAATGCAGCTTTCATTTAATGAACAACAGCAAAATAACATTTTCTCGCAGCAACTCATCAACTGAACTGAAAGTGTACATGCTAAAGAACATATTAGAGCTTCTGGTCCATCAGTACTGCCAACTGTTGGCAAGTTACAAGAGTGAAGGCACTATTCAACCTTTATATAAGCAAAACATTTTAAAAATCCAAAGCTATTTCTCATTAGTATGGTAATGAGTGAAGAAGAGTAATATCCTTTATGTTAAAAGCCAATAAATCACAGAATACTATATCACACATACGTAGAAAAGTGAACAGGTACTTACTGGTACTTTAAAGTAGTAATGCTTCTCATAGCAATATTAACAAGGGATTTTGGCCAGAAAAAAAACACAGTATTATTTTGCTGATGGACTGCCTATTGATGTACAGACAATGTCACTGGTTTATATGTCAATTCAGCTATGAAATGACTTCACTGTCTTAAGCAAAACATTCCCAACACTCCTTCTTCATGTATAATACTGAGAAAATGCAACCTTATTGGGTTGTCTTACCAATTTTGGAAATGGATTAGATATATTTTGAAAACCTACTAAAGCACCTCAATTTCCTGTGAATGGAACTACCTGCACAACGTATCCCACTGACAAAAAGAAAGAGATAATTATACTTATTCCTGTTTTCTAGAAAGCTGAAGAACCTAAAGTATCCAGGAAGATAATGTTGGGAAGCACAGGAGGAACTGACAAATAGGAAGCTCACATTAAATATGAATCCCTTGCATAAACTAACAAGTGACTTAGAAACCAAGCTTATACCAACTGTTCACATTATACAGAAATTAAGACAACTGATTTAACTTTTTTCATTCCATTTATGAATTTGCAAGTAAAACAAATTTAACTGAGAGCTTGATATATACTCATAACCATTTAAATAAATATTATAAGTTCTTTCAAAATTGAATTAGTATTTATAAAGTAAACAATTAATATTTTTATATCATCAACGTTCTTTTCATTCTCGTATTGAGCCTGATTCAGCAGTACAGTGCTTCTACAAGACACTTTTTTACAACTGACGATCAACTGTATGAAACTGCATATTCATTAAATATGCACAACACAGAACAGCCTTTCATAAGCAACTTGAATGCTTAGGACATAAATGTTCTCAGTTTCAGTTTAATAATCTTTATTAAACTATTATTGATCTCACAGTTAACAGCATCTTTAATACCTTTACCTTTAATAATCATGTTTTGGTATAGTTTTTCCAGCAAATGAGGAGAAGTGTCCATAGTCAGGACACTTTCTTTCAGATACAAACATGCACATGCACACATATAGAGAGTCTCGTACCCACTGACATACAGATAGCACCAATCACCTAATCAGCTAGGAAGGAGTGTGAACAGCAGACTGATGCTGGAACAGTTGATGAAAACATCAATTAGTCAACTCTGTCTCTCTTCCCAACACTACACATTTGCACACTTTAGGAAAGGGAGACACTAATCAACAAGAGAGCTTGAAATGGGGGAGGATGAGTTTTGTAGACTATGCAGAAGACAGCCAAACACGATAAGCACTGTCTGTATGCAACCAGTAGCACTGACTGCAATAAATATTTGCTATGAAGGATACAAATTGTCAATTTGCTCCATGCAATTTGCTAATACACAAGTCATTTATAGGGACTATAATCTGATTTAAAAAGAAAAAAAATGCTTGAAAACCTATTAAGGGTAGAATAAGTCTATACATTAATATATTTTATTTAGTTATCATGTAATAAATTGGGCATCTGAGCACTAATATGCATTTTCCTTTATCGCATTTATGTTTTAATATCATCTTTATGACACATACCTGAACACATAACATACCTTATTAAAGTGATTTTGCCTTCTTTTATTTACTTTGAGGAGCAGCAGTTTTTCAACTCAGAAATGAGAGCATAATCATAATAACATATCCTATAATATTATTTATAATATTATTTTATATTTTTAAGTTATAATGCTATTTTCTCTGCAATGTTCTAAACGTTACTAGTACTACAGAATTAAAAAACACAGAAAATTAGTGTCTTTGTGTGTGGTTGTGCGCGTGCATGTGTGTGTGTAGCTGGATGGCTGGATGGCTGGGTGGATAGATAAATAGATAGAATAGCACCTTATGTACTTAAAAGGGAATGGAACAAATACCTTTTGAGGAAAAGCTATAAATGTTGCAGCCCAAATACAGTAATCTTACTAAAGAAAGTCATGATAGAAATGCACATGCATTGTGGCAGCACTTAGCCAACCTTGGATGAACTCATCCAAAGCTACCGGTAGTTTAATGCTGCCACATGCTGAAGCCCAATATTTCTTAATCATTTTTTTCCAGTTTAACAGAAAATTAATGAGTTTGGAATATACAGATTAAATACTCCCTATTCTTTGAAAAGTAGATTAGAGCTAAATACTCAATATTTACGTTCCAGGGTTTACATTCCAGGGTTAAAGTAAGACTCAGTGACATTAAGAAAAAAATATGTATTTATCATTTAATAATAACAATAGTTTTCCCACTGGAAATTCTTTGTGAAATAATTTTGTCAACTATTATTAATAATACTGGTGTAAAAACTTATACAAGAAACTCCTACAACGAATTATTTCAGGAAATAATGCTGTCCATTTTCCTTTACTTTAAAGCAATTTATCCTTCTATCTTTTGTAAAAATGAAATTAAATATTTTTATTATTGTACCATATTACCATAAAAGTGGCCAACCCCTTCCCCCAGTAGGGAGACACAAAGACACAATGAAGATGAATCTAAAATTCTGGACTTCAGGTACGCCAGTTTTCAGGATCTAGGGCTGAATTCCTTCAACTCAGTTAGTTATATAGGAATGGGGGTTAAGAAAGCACTACCAAAGTATATTTAATTACTTCATTGATATGATAATTTAAAAATATAGCTTGTGTTTGCAGTGTGCTTGGCTACAGTTATGACCTTGTCAGATTGCTCTAGTAAGCAAGAAACAATACTAGACACTATTTTCTGATTTGAAAGTATTATTGTTAAATCTCAGTATGCTTATAATACTATAAGATCACATTTGCAACTATACAAGAGCACCTTGATTTTACTGGAGATAACATATATAAAATAGATTTACAACTTCTTATAAAAAAAGCTGAACTATTCTTGCTTTAGTATCAAGAGTCATATTAAAAAAGCAGTAACTATTAAACTAGCAGAGCAACATAATGTAGTATAGTGATTAAGACAATATTTTCTAGCTTTGACAATTTCCAGGTGCGTGGCTTTCAAATTCCAGAATTCTACTGCCAGCATGGCCATTTATGAGAATTCTTGAAGTTGAAATCCACACACTTCTTAGTTGCCAAGATTAGGAAATATTAGTTTAGGGAATTAGATTGGTACTGGGGAGACCCAGTTTACTTTCAGATCCAGAACCTGCCTGGTGACTTTGGGCCAGTAAATCTCTCTTCCTACAATTTATGTCACCAGGTTTGTTGCTAAGAAAAATGATAGGAGTGCTGTGAATGATGCTTTGAGCTTCTGTATGAAAGGTAGGATATAAACCAAATGAACGAGTAATACTAAACTCCAAAATAAAATTTGAAATACATCAAGATTTCACATTTATCTATTTCCTCCAATATGGCTGCAGTCTCTATAAATAAACTTGCCTCCAAAAACATAGGTGGAAAATCCAGAAATTTGATTTTTGTTTCTTGCCAATTTCTACCTGCTATATAAATATATGATGTCTATGCACATAGGCAGGTGGTTAATATGGTGTACATTTCTTCCTATCAGCACCTTCCATAGTTTAATATTTTATATGCTACAATAGTAAAGAAAAAGAAGGAAACACTACCTATTTCATTCTATCAGCAACGACTGATAGTGAATATCAGAAACTGGTAGTTTCAGTACTAAGGGAAGAGAACAGCGCATCAGCAGACTCAGGGATTTCCCTCTGTCACATTCAGGCTCAGGAAGGTTCCAATTAGCTATTCATAGACAGACCATAGACTTCCTCAAAATCTGGGACAGCCAAGCATGCAATACAGCAACACAGAACACTCTTTTCATTGATTTCATACCAAGGCTACATAAATACATTTCCAATTAGCCATTCAATTTATCTTCCGACTATTTTATCTTCTGTCATTCTCTATTTAAATCTTCCCTTATTTTTCAGTACAAACAAAAACAAGTCTCTTTGCCCAGTTTAGAACAATGTGTGTACAGTGCAGAAGAAACAATTCACTTTAGGAGGAGAATTCCACATCTCCAATTTATTTAATAATTGAGCCATTTAGCTTACTGTTCAACAAGCCAAAACACCCTAAAATGAGAAATGGAAGAAAAAAATAAAAGTGTTGTTTTATAACTCACCATAGAAATAGGCAACATCCTGGAAGTTATTTTCCAAAGGCAGGGCTGGCATCTTTAATCAGCACCAATAGGCATAACTAACAATTTCAGCATCTCAAGAACACCTTCACTCCCAACCCCTGGTAGCGAAGGGCATCCTGCTAGAAGCATTCCTCCTCCTCTATACTTGTGCTCACCTTCTCCCACCAAAGTGATTAAACAAATGGCAGTTCAAGGGATATTTATCAACCAAAAAAGCAACAATGAGAGAGAACAGCTATTGTCTCTCCTCACTCACCCTTTCTCCCCTAAGGGAGAAAGTTAGGCTCAGCCTCAACTATTATCCAGGCCAGTGCAAGCATAAGAGATACAAAAGGCAGTGCTCTTTATTGCTATCTCTTCTGCAAAACCACCCAGGCAAGGGAACACTGGTAAAAGAAGGGGCCACTTACAGCCACTTGCTCACATGCTGTCTCTGAAGAGATGCGGTCAGCTATTTCTACAATATTGCTCGGGGAGAGGAGAGCAGCTCTCCTCGTGACCCCGGTGGCTACTCTTTCTCAGGTTGGCTGACTGTTCCTTTATTCGGTGGCTCCTTCCACTCACTTGTTATCCCGGCGGTGCAGCTGGAAGGACCTAACACATCGGGCCCATTCCCAGCTGTCAGTGCCACCTAAAGATAATGTGGAGGCGTCAGTAAACTGTCCCTGGTTGCTCCGCTCGCAAAGGCTTGAGAGGAGGAGAGGTGGAGGAAGCTACCGGAGCAGCGGCTGCTGTTTCTCCCTTCCCCCTTCCCCAGCAACGTAACTGGGAAGGTGGGCCCACCGCGGGCAGGTTGCCGAGGGCTTCCACCCAAGACTCGTGATCGTGCCTCCCCCCCCCCTTCCCCACGATCCTGCCTCTCTCCACGCTTCAAACGCTCGCGGCTTTCCCCAGGAGTGGGAAAAGAAAGGAAAGGCAGAAGAAGTGCCTTCCACCGAAAGCGGTCCGGGGCTTGGGGGGGGGGGGAGGGCAGTGGTTTTCCCACTCCGCTTCCCTCCCGCCGGGCTCGGGATGCCGAGCTCGGAAGCCTCCCGGGCTCGGCACACGGGGAGGGAATCACGCCGCCCGTCCAGCAAGGTACTTTTCCGGAGACTCCCGGTTGTTCCTCCGCACCCCAGGCAAAGAACGCTTCCTCCTCCTCCTCCTCCTCCTCCCACCCTCTCTCTCCCCCAGGTTATTTACGGGCCAGTCCCCAGCGGGAGCGGCGAACTCGAGGCTGCGGCACTGAAGAGCCTCCCGCCCGCATGCGGCAACCAGAGCAGCGCCCAATCCCCACCACCGCTACGGTCGCCCGCCAAGGCGGCAGCTTTGCCCGCGCTGCTCCTCGCTGTTCCTCAGCCGGCGGCTGCCCGAAACTGCAAACCCAGCCGGAGCTCGGAGGGAAGTGCGAGAGAGGAGCCCGGCAAGCGGCGCTCGGGGTCCCGGTGCAGTGACGGCGGCGGGGCCACAGAGGAGAAAGGTGGCAGCGGCAGCAGCAGCAGCAGCGTCGGCAGCGCGGCGCCCGCGGCGGGTGCACCCTGCACGGAACGGCCTGGCGAAGAGCCCCAACCGCCTGGCCACCTCTGCCCGGCTTCCCCGTCGCGGTTCGTTACCTGTGAGAACCCCGACGCGGATTTGATGGTCGTGGTTCGTTAAAATCATCCCCTCCGACGCCATGTTTCCCAGCGCAGCCACCGCACTGACAGGGAGGCGGGGGTGGGGGGGGGGCGTTGGGGGGAGAAGGAGCGCGAGAGCACGGACGGGTGGGGGGGGGCGGTGGAGGGGAGAGGACAAACGGG
>JANHFL010007632.1:7684-19183 GCA_032468155.1 Oxyrhabdium leporinum
TTCAGACAATGCTTCTTCATCCACCGTCTCTCCAAGACGATTTAGGTCGCTATGACCCCCCTCCCAGCTGGATTCGGAACTGTCCATCGGAGATCCCGTCTCGCTGCGATTTCAGCCCCGCCCATCTTCCCCGCCAAGCAAACTTAAGTCCACCAGGCAAAACTTATATACACACACGAGAGCTCACTTGGCAAGAAAAGTTCAGTCTCCAAGGCATAATTCCAAACACAGCGATGCACGACAATCAAACAAGCAGCTAGAAAACCAACAACATTGTTCCCAGCAATGCCTCTCTCTTTCTGCTGTAATAAATAGCCAGCTTTCTGGTGCAGCCCATCAAAACAGGAGAGGGGGAAGGGGGGAGCTTTCCTCCCAAGTTATCTGGCTGATCTCCATTGCTCCTGCCTTTTCTCTGCCCTGCATGCTCTTGGATCAGATGCAGAAGGCAGCTCCTCCTCTTCGCTGACTGTCTGCCACTGCAAGCTTTCCCCAGCTGAAGCCGCCTCCAGTTCTCTTTCGGACCTCTGTTCAGAACCATCAATCAACTCTGTTCCTGGTGGTGCCAGGAATGAGCTCATCCTCCCTTGAGCTCCTCTGAGGAAGAATCTGTAGAGTCATCCAAGGGAGACATCACAGACTTTTGGATTTGAGTGAAAATTCTCCTTTGTTTCTTTCCCTGCTTGCTTCTTTTTCTCGCAGGCTATCAACAGGGCCAAGGCCAGGTCTCAGGAGACAGGTCATGCTTCGGCGATGAGCGATGAGGACCTGATGGATGTGGCTACTTTTGACCAAAGAGTCAACGATGAGTCGGATGACTCTTTAACTGTCAGCCGGGGTAGACAGAGAGGTCGGGCGAGAAGCAGACGACAGAACGTCTCAACCAGGGGAGCATCTCAGCGAGGAAGAGGAGGCTAGTTTCTGTCCATCTTCTTGCAGTTTCTATGAAGCTGCTATGGTTGATTGTTGGCTTACAGGTGGTCCTCAACAACAGTTCATTTAGCAACTATTCGAAGTTGCAACGGCACTTAAAAAAATGACTTATGACTGTTTTTCACACTTGTGACCATTGCATCATGGTCACATGATCAAGATTCAGAGGCTTGGCAACTGACTCACAGTTATGACGGTTGCAGTGTCCCACGGTCATGTGATCACAACTGTCTGACAGACAAAGTCAACGCGGAAGCCAGATTCACTTAACGGCCGTGTTACTAATTGAACAACTGCGGCGATTCACTTCGCAGTTGTGGCAAGCAAGGTCGTAAAGTGGAGCAAAATTCACCTCGTGACTGTCTTACTTAGCAAGAAAAATTGGGGGCTCAGTTCTGGTCATAAGTTGAGGACCACGTGTATTCATCCAGCTTTTCCTGCAGAAGCTTAAGTGGCGCAGTGGTTAGAATGCAGTACTGCAGGCTACTTCCGCTGACTGCCGGCTGCCAGCAGTTCGGCAGTTCAATTCTTACCGGCTCCAGGTTGACTCGGCCTTCCATCCTTCCGAGATCAATAAAATGAGGACCCAGATTGTTGGGGGCAATAGGCTGACTATAAACCGCTTAGAGAGGGCTGTAAAGCACTGTGAAGTGGTATATAAGTCTAAATACTATTTCTATTGCTATTGCACTCCATCAATTGTGGTTCAGCACCTTACTCGTTGTATCCAAAGGTGGCTGTTTTCTTATGTTATCTTTCTTATGTTAAACCCGAGGCCTAAGGACTGCTATACTACAGCAAATTGAAATCCTGCCCTAGAATAGCAGGCCAGATCCTCCTGGCAGGACTTGCTTGTGTTCTCCAGCATCTGTTTCCAGAGACATACGGCTGCGAGAGAACTATTAAAGCAAGTTACTTTTCAAGTGATTTGCGCCGACAAGATTAAGGAAAACCCTTTCCTTGTCTCCATAAAGGAGCAAAGAGAGAATTACAGTTGCCTCCTTATCAAATTGAAGGTGATGTATTTTCCACCTGTTTTATGGTCAGCCTTCTACTGAAATACTCTTTAACTTAATGTCTTGAAAGCAGCATGGGAAATCAGTTGTATCAACGGAGGGGTTGTTCTCCTCTGCTGCACATCCTACATAATGTATTCTCTTAGATTCTGAAGAGCAGGAATTGTGCCACTAATTTATTATTCCACCGGGGAGCCTGTGACAAAATATACCTATTAAATAAAAGCAAGATCTGGGGAAATTTATAATTGAAAGAGGGTTACATGACCACAGGTTATCATCAACTTCTGACCATTCATTTAGTGACCAAGCTAAATGTAAGTGACTTACTACCAGTTCTGTTTCTTAAGAAAGGCAACTTTTGGATTCTGTGGATTCAAACAGCTCTGTTTTCAGATTCTAGCTTGCCAGAAAGCTTAACGTCGCAATTATTAAAATAAACCAATATAATGCTTTACTTTAGTTCCCTGACAGTGCACGATTAGAATAGCAATAGCAATGGCACTTAGTCTTACATACTGCTTCACAGTGCTTTGCAGCCCTCTCTTAAGTGGTTTATAGAGTCAGCCTATTGCCCCCCAACAATTTGGGTCCTCATGTCACCCACCTCGGAAGAATGGGAGGCTGAGTCAACCCTGAGCCGGGTGAGAATCGAACTGCTGGCAGCTGGCAGTCTAGCAGAATTCGCCTGCAGTACTGCATTCTAACCACTGCGTCAGCACGGTTCCTTGTCGTATACCAAAATCTGTCCACTCCAGGGTTTCTTGGGGAACAGCCCTAATCCAAGAGGGTACATATTGTTCTCTTAACAGCCAAAGTTTCAGGACGTGATTGAGCCTCAAATTGACTTTTTTTTTTTGTGGGGGGTGTGTGTCAATTTCATGCAATTTAGAGTGCTTTATTCTCAAAATTAAAATTATTTTCAGAAAATGAAATAAAGTAATTTTGAAGCTCGCTAATATTGTCTAACCAGGTCCATTAGCACTAGGTGTCTGCAGGCCCCCCGTTGCCAGTCCTGTGTTGGTCCTGAACAGACATTGCAATCTCCACAAACCAGTTTGGGAACACCGTCCTAAAGGTAGTAGTAATTGGAGAAGAAGTGAGAAAATGTAAACGTTTACTCTCTGTTGTATTATTTACAGGAAGTGCTGGCCGTGATCAGACTGGCAGCAGCAGAATGTATAAACCTGTAACTACTACAAAAACTATGTCAATTTTGGATGGTAGGTTATTTTATGAGCCTTTTATTTCACCTGGTCAGGGACGTCCTTGGTTCCTACAACACACTAGTTCACATAGCACAGTAAACTTGTATAGTTTGATAGGTCAGCGCAAGAGATTTTGATATATTCAGTAAATTGTTCTTAAACGAAAGACAACGAAACACAGTAAGCAAACCAACCGTCGTCGTTTATGCACCTCTTTAAATTGGATATGTCTATCGTAACGTAGAAAGAAAGTTTTTAACTCTCATGCTTTGTGCTAACAGTAGTTTATTTCAAAGTCTCATTAATTTATCACAATTTCTAAACATTCTTACTCTGATCTTTTCTAGCTTTTAAGTCATCCAGACAGCAGCCCTCCCGAAACATGTCTGCCAAGAATTATTCAGAGGTTGGTAATTATTTAATGATAAAATCCAGCAATTCCCCTTTTTTTTCTATGGGTGTCATGCAGCCTTTTCCAGGCAGGCTGGGGAATACTACAAATTGCAGTCTCAGTGCATCTGAAGGGCATCCATTGGGAAAGGCTGATTTGCTATGTAGCAGACAGGGACCATCTTCTGCAAAGCCTTGAGGTGTGACATTTGCTTAGTCCATTTTGCTTAGCTTCCCCCTTTCCCTGGGACCGCAGAGGCCCCTGAGATATCAAAAGTGTCTTTAGATGACTTTACTGAAGGCGCACCCTTTCTTTGTGGCCTGTCGGCCGCTCCAGCAGCCGAATCAGATGAGAAGGAGGTGTGGGAGTCAGGGTCAACATCAAGGCAACCTGAGAGCTCCGAGGGGGAAGAGGGAATGGAGCTGGAAGAGAGAGAGACAGAGGTGGGGCCTCTGTCAGCCCTCAGATGGAGAATCAACAGCCTCCAGGTCTGGAGGTGGCTGATGAGGAAGAGGAGGAACAGCTGGGTCCAGTGCCTGATGCGCAGAAAGCAGAGGAGAGGAGAGCAGTGGAAATCTATGAGCCAGTCCTTGGGACGGAAGAGCCACCACTGCTAGTGAAGCCCCATCCTAGCTCTGGGGATAAAACGCAGGGGGCGGAGATGAATAGGTGTGGCAGACAACTATTCATCTTCCAGATGGATGGACTTGTTAGCCTGTGAGAGAAACTTTTTGCCGGGGCTGCCGGCATTCTTAATAAAGGAATCTTTTGAGTTCACATCAGAGGGCTCGTCGTGTTTGGAGAGCCGGGTCAGAACAGGTTGCTTGGCAACCAGCCATCATTGACAGCATTGTTTGCAGCATTCTAAAGCAGCTGAATTTTGATCGCATGACCGTGGGAAGGCTACAAAGGTTGTTAAGTGTGAAAACTGGCCATAAGTCACTTTTTCCAGGGCAATTGTCACTTCGAATGGTCACTAACTGAACTGTTGTTAATCTGACGAGACTGACCCTTTCCCCATCTCTCTCTTTCTCCTTCCAGGGAATCCCACTGCCTACTTTTGGGGGACTTTTTCCTTACCCGTATACTTACATGGCAGCCGCAGCTGCCGCAGCCTCCGCCATGCCAGTGACCAGTGCCACCACCACCGGCTCGCTTTCCCGGAACCCGTTCCTGAGCAGCGCACGACCTCGCCCACGGTTCAACCCTTACCAGATCCCGGTGGCCATTCCTCCCAGCACCAGCCTCCTAACCACCGGGTTGCCTGCCGGTTTGAACGCTGGCGGGGAAGCGTCCAAGCCCGGGAACAGTCGGGAATCGAGTCCTCTTTCGGATCTGCCCGTCCCGAAAGCCAGCAACCAGCGGGTGTCTCTGTCCCCCAAGCCATCTTTGAAGGAGTCCATGAACGAGTTGCAAAACATCCAGAGACTGGTCAGCGGTTTGGAGAACCAAAGGGAAGTATCCCCTAGTAGGAATTCCCCCAAGTCGACGGCTCACGGAAGCAGCCAACCCCCTAGAGCTTAGGAGCGGCTGGGAAAGAGATGTGTACAGCACACAGTATATAAATATTTATTTTTTAAGAAAAAGAAGAGAGGAGATTGAGATGGGCCGGAGTCTAGAGGCGTCAGTAGCTCGGCATCCTACTAGAGACGCAAGCAGAGCCAAGGGCCAAGGAGAGGAGGCAGGGAAAGCATGTAGGAAGGCTGTGGCTAACCAGGTTTTCGAACTCACGCTGTGATCTCAACAGGCCACCAATATCTTATCTGTTTTTTGGCCCGGGAATCGAGCAGAAGAAGTCCGTTTTAAGCCAAATGCATCTCTAAAATGGCCTTCGGAGAGAAAAGAGAGGTCCTAGGCCACCTTCAATTCATCTTGGAAAAATCCTTGGCACGTTTCTTCCTCCGAGAATTGAATTTTGAAACATGGACAGTGCCGTAGGACTCGGTCCTCCGATGCTAAGAAAACGGGGAAGAAAAGAGCTTTTGGCCAAGCTGTAAACGTGAGGACGTTGAGTGAATATTTAGCCAGAGGAGGTGAGCGACGTGTTCACCGACCTCGAAGGCCACCAAAAAGGAGGAAAAAAAAGCAAAATGAAGATGATGAAAGTTCCTCTTTCCACTTTCCAACTTTCAGAGTTGGCACAATCCACGTGTGACTTCGGATCTTTCTCTTTGGGGACTTTTCTCTCTGCGTATCAGAAAATTTAAAGTGAGAAAAAAAAAAAGAAAAGAAAAAAAGAAACATAATATTTATGGAATAAAATGGTAATTTCTGTAAATAAGCTATAACGAATCCCCCTCCCCCAAATATGCAAAAATTGGTATTAATTTATTTAGAGTTGTACATTGGAGTGTACATAATTAGAGTTTAACTCATGTTTGATTGTTTTCTTTTTCCATTTTACGTGAACGTACATCTATTGTAAATGAAGATCTGGTTTCAGAGGTCCCTGGGGAGGGGGCATAAACCGGGTAGGCGTGGCCAGGGCTGTGCTGTCTGAGCCCCGCCCACTTTTCCCCACGTGACATCGAAGGGGCGGGGCTTTGAACGCGAGGGCGGAGCAACCATCTTGAATTTTTTTTTTCTCACCTGCCACAGACTTCCCTGCTTGTTTAACTCTTTGTGAACGGAAGAAAAAATTTGTTCTGTATCCGAAAACAAAATCAAAACAAAACCCCAAGGAAAAATGTTTACCCCTTCTGTTGGAAGACAATCATTATTTTTAGATCCGGCTTAAAAAAAAAAAGACCAGGAGACGATCAAATCCTTCAAAAGGAACTCGACAGGGAATATATATGACGTTCTCTTGATATATAGTTCAAAGAACGATGAATAATGAGTGAATGTTATTGTTTTTTTTTAAAAAAAAGAACTTTTACAGTGCGGGGTATTCAAAGGAAAAGAAAGAAAACAGTACAGGAAGCAACCTCAAATTTTTATTTTTCACTCCAGGGGGAGGGCGGGGGAAAGAAAAGAAAGAATACCAGAAATCTTTAAAACTATATGAAAATTTAAAATATCACATGGACAGTGTGTGCTGTATATTGGGTTGGTTTTATTTCCTGTTTTGTTTTTTTTTAAAGGCATCATTAGAAATGTGCTGGTTATTCAGGTATCTTCTCGGTTCGATTTTTGGGATGAGTCCTCTCACAACTTTCAATAAAAAAAAAATATTCAAAGAATGTTCTCCCTCTTTTGGTTTTTCTCTCTCTTTATTTTCAACCTGGGACCTGGAAATGCAGGGGTTTGAGGGGGGGGTTGGGGGTTGGTTACTTTTGAATCCTCATGAGCCACAGGGCGGGGGGACCTTTGAAATGGCAAATCTTTGGGGAGGGTTTGGTTGTCCAGCCACCTGCTTTTTTCCTTGCCGGCCGTGATGGACCGTGGCTTCTCTGCAACTCCCGAAGCTGGCATCTCGTCCTGGTTGAGCTGAAACTCACCCAGGTGGATGGCAGTGGGGATGCAGGTAGGTAATTTCAAAGCTTGGATGTCACTGATTCTATTTGTCTGTCTCTATTATGTATCGCTGTCTGTCTGTCTCATCATCCATCCATCCATCCATCCATCCATCCATCCATCCATCCATCCATCCATCCATCCATCCATCCATCCATATCTATCACCTGGAAATTGTAAGCGAATGTGCTCTATATATGAATTTTTTAATTATTTTGTTATTATTAGCATGTGGCATTGTTACAGTAACCAGGAGTCCAGTGCTGTTGCAGAGTAGTAGTTTGGCTTGCTAAGGTACCAGCCCTGTTATAGGACATACTTGCACGCTTCCCATGGTGCACCACAGGAGGGTGAGCTGGATTTGCTCCAGAGAGAAAGACGAGTGCTCTACCTGCAGCATCACCCAAGGCCCCCTCCCTTCCTGGAAGTACCTCGCAAGTGCTACCGCAAATGGGAAGGTTCAGAGCCCTTGACTTCCTGCACAGAGCACCAACTTATCTCCCAGCTAAACTGCTACCTATCTGTCTACTCGCACATGCTTTCGAACTACAAGTGGGCAGAAGCTGAGGCGAGTGACAAGATTTCACCCTGCCATCTCCAGTATCATTGAGCCATTGCACCTCTTAATTATGAGAATGAATAGGTATCTGGGTCTAATTTAGATTCATTTAGAGATATACTTTTAATTTTAATTACTTTTTTATTTCAAACACTAATTTACCAGTTTTTCTCAAACTGATTTGGGTATTGTTAATGTTCGAGGTCCCTGGAGGACTAATTATTTTCCTCATTTCGTTTTGTAGGAAGAAAGCTGTTTCTCTTGAAGATGAATTTGACTGTTTTTCAAAGGATTTTCTCCAGAAAAAGAAGAGTGGAATTTAAAAGATTAGCACCGTTTCCCTCACAGGGATTTAGTCACGTGAATTTTTCCTGCCGCTTTGACTACTCGGTTTCTCCATTGCCACCCGGCCGTTCTGATACTTAGGCTATGAATTATGCCCAAGAACTCAGGAAGGAAGCAGTATTTACTATTGATTGAATCATTTTGCAACTTTTCATAAGATGAACTAATTTGTATCTATTGTAGTATATGAAAATTTATTTGGAAATGTAAAAAGTAAAATATATAAAATAAAGAAAAAGACCTGTAGTATTTTCTATAAATCTTTACACCAAGTCAGCTCCTCTTTCTGGCATCCAGGACAAATCTTTGTTCATCCCAGTCCTATTATCATATTCTTATTAACTAAAATTCTCTGTGGGAATGAGCAGTGATGTTTTTTTCCCCCAGACTCTTGTACAAACCAATACAGTGTTACAGACTGCTGCCAATTTTTGAAAGAAATTTGTAGTGTTTGGATGCAGAGACAATCAGTTCTCCTAATGCCATTGTAGGATTTTCATTTGGCTGAAAGACGAATGAAATCTTCAGAGTGGCATATTTAAAGCTGTAAATTTTTACTGAGGGAATTCCTGGCTCAAGTCAGATTGATTTAGCAGAAAAGTCTGGGTGTATACTTTCACTACTGCTCAGAATAAGCTTCGTTAGGCAGGCACCCTTTTCTCAAAACAGATCTAGGAAACCAGAGTATTGTCATAATTGGTAGTGGTGAACAAGATAGTATCTAACCTTACAAAATGTAACATGCCACTCTGCCACATGCCTATCAGCATTTTAATTCAGGACTGGCATAATGCCCAGATAGCTAAAATTCAGGTGCAAGTATAGTCCAAACCATTTATGTGAAGTTAATTTTTTTGCTGTTTCTAAATTATGTACTGTAATTTTTAAAAAAATTCCCAGGATTATAGCTGCTTCACAAGGGACAAGAGAAAAGGAAATAATGTCCAGGTACTATTTACATCCATCCTTCCTTTACATTCATAACTGAAATGTCTAAGATTAACATCGGAGGTTAATGTCTCAAATCAATTTTGGAACCCCACACATTGTTACTGGTCCATTTATTCCTTCCATGCTGATGGAATGTCATAATGGGTGGCCCGACAGAAGGATTTTCCCTGCTTTTCTATCTTCTCAGGACAATTTTTGGTTGGTACCTTCTACTGCTTTTGAATTATATCATTGATGTGTTAATCTATGAACGACTTTCTTTGCCGTATAATTGCCATGGAAGTAATTTTAACTAGGAAAATATGAGGATGCGTATTTTTTTTTAAAAGAACGAAGTGAGAATTAACTTTAGTTCTTAAAAAAATATTGGGTGTTGTGGTGGGGCTTGGTAAGAATTCCTAAGAAACAAAGAGCTAGTAACATCATTGGCAGTTTTCTCAGATTTCTGTCTTGTTCAGCAACAAGAGGCAACTCTTACGTTATTCTTTGAATGTTTAATGTGGAATGCTTCTGTTCTAATGTCAGATCAATACAGCAACTGTTGATTGAAGCAGTGACGTTTGCTGAGATGTTAAACAAAATTATTTGAAGCATACCCAACTAAACTGGTTAAAAAAGTGCAGCTGTTTAAGAGCCATTTTTCCTTCCAGGATTTTAGTGTGGATGAAATTTAAAATAGAGCAAAGAAGATACTGAGTAATAGTCCTCCTTTCTAGGAAAGTCTCTTTAGCAGGGCATAAAAACATCATACGTATATTGTTTACATTCTCATGGGCTTCCAGAAACTTCTCTAAAATGGGAAATACTCAGTAGACATCTGGTTGGGAATATTAAAACCTCCAGTCTAATGTTTTCAAGCTTAGCAATTTTAAGATATGTGGATTTCAACTCCCAGAATTCCTCACCCAGATGAAAATCATTGTTCTGTTCCAGAGGTGTCCAACTTTGAGAGCTTGTGGACTTTTAACTTCCAGAATTCCCCAGTCAGCATGACTGGCTAAGGAATTCTGGGAGTTAAAAGTCCACAGGTCTTAAAAGTTCCCAAAGGTTGAACACTCTTGCTGCAATCCTTGTTTCTACTTAAGACATTTTAATTTCTTCTAAACACATACCCTACAATTGAGTATGTACGGCTGGCTTCCTTTTGGTTCAAGAGTTAGAGAACATGCCTTGGAGACCCAGTGGGGGGAGGGGCAGCATGAATTGAGTTTGATCCATTCTGCAGAAGCAAAGAGACCAGTTTTGTAAGGTGGACAGGAAGTTCCAAGACTACAAGTTGCACTGAGAAATGGAAATGCATCCTAGAAGGCAGCCATGGAAAACTACTTCCATATTGTGGCCAAGAAAACACGAGTGTCCCCGTTTGGTCACCAACTCATGGGAGGTGTTAACTGCTAAATTATGACTAAAGAGTGATAAATGGAGTAATGGCTGTAAATAAAGTTACGTATAATCTAACGTGGCAACCTGTAATGTCCATTGGCTTCTTGCAGCGATGCCTGACAAAAACGGTAAAACCAGGCTCGTTCCGATATGTTAAAAAGTTCACAATTTCCCTAAAATAAGAAAAAGGCAAACAATTCTCAGTAACATGTTGCCTGCCTTCCCCTAATATATGTGGTTAAAACCAGGAACCTGCTTTTGTGCATTGGCTTTGATCCACCATTTTAATACTTTTAAGGCAGTGTTTTCCGAACCATAACACTTTTTAAGATGTGTGGACTTCCAACTCCCAGAACACACCAATCATCAATGCAGGCTGGGGTATTCTGGGAATTGAAGTCCACGTATCTTAAAACGGCTAAGTTTGGGAAACACTGTTTTAAGGGCAGTCTATTTTATGGAGAACTTCTAAAACTAATATCCATGTGTGGGAATTGTAATCAGGATTATTTTATATTAATTGTTGCTGCAGTACAAAATTGGGGTGGGGGTGGGAGTGTATACACCAAAAATGTTAGTTGTATCGAAACAATTACAATGTTGATGCCTGCAATACGCTGTGTATGGGGCTGCCCTAGAAGAGCATTTGGGAACTTCAGCTGGTGCAGAATAAAGCTGTGCGGATAGTAAATAAAGCAAGTGTAATACCACTATGCGAGCTTCATTGGCTACCAATACGCTTCCAGGTGAAATTTAAGGTGCTGATTCTCACCTTTAAAACCAACTTGGGACCGGTTACCTGATCGACCGTCTTTTTCCAATTCATCCAATTCGATCCAGCGAATTGGTCGTTCTCTAGATCCCTTCAGCCAGAATATCAATTGGCAGGAACTAAGCCTTGTTTGCTGCAATAGCATCCGCTTTGTATAATACTCTCCCTTCTCAGATTGGAATGGCCGCAGCCCTGTTGGTCTTTCATTAGACTTTGAAAACTTGGCTATATTACTGGGCCTGGGCTCAGAATGCATTAAGGACTCCGTTTCTTGGCACTATTGTCAGTTGGTTAACTATCTCAGCTACCGTATTTATTCTTGGGATGCTTTTACCATGTTTTCCCCAAAATAAGACCGTCTTATAATTTTTTTTGCCACCAAAAAAAAGGCCCCAGGTCTTATTTTCGGGGGATGTCTCCCATTGACTAACCTCACTTTTTACTGTCATAGGCCCTCAGGAACTTTTTCTTCAGGCCGGCAAGGCTTT
>JANHFL010007633.1:0-18495 GCA_032468155.1 Oxyrhabdium leporinum
TTTTAATTTCTTTACAAGTATGCTTATAATGTATTTCTCACACAGTTTCTTATTTTCAATCAGAAAAAAATCTCTTTATTTGACTCAATTTACGTACTTAAGTTGTAAGCTTTTTCAAGTAAGGCTTATATTTGTAAGTTGTGTGCTATTTTATGGAGTAGTAAAGGGAAAAGTTGCTTTCCCAAGATGGCGGATATATTTGACACTGTATAGTAGAAGGAAAGCAGATTAACATACTTGTAAAAGGAGGGCAAGAGAGGGATAGGTATGACACAATGAAATAACTACACGTAGTCCTAGATTTACAGTCACAATTGAGCCCCAAATTTGTATTTCTAAACAAGAAGTTAAGTGAATCACTGCTGTTATTAAGTTAGTAATATGGTTGTTAAGTGAATCTGGCTTCCCCACTGACTTTGCTAGTCAGAAGGTCACAAAAGATGATCACATAACCCGTGACACTACAAATTGTCATAAATGCATGCCAGTTGCTAACATCTGTATTTTGAACATGTGACCACAGGGATGATGCAGTGGTCATAAGAATGAAAAATGGACATGTCACTTTTTTCAGTGCTGTCATTAAATGAATGGCTATAAGTTGACAACTACCTGTATGTGTACACAGGTAGGTGAAAAAGGAGATTAAGATATGGGCTACATGGAAGAGGCAGATTTTTATGGAAGCAACCAGACAATACTCTAGCTATGCTATATGTCCATTGTAGATTATAGATTGCTTGCACTTTTATCTTATAGTTTGATCAACTGAGTATATTTTTTTCTATGCACTTTTAATGTAGTGAGCCTTGACAGATGCCTTGCAAGTTCAATCATTAGCCTAGAGACCTTGAGAGCCAGCTGGATCAGCAGCAATCTAATAAATCTCATATGGCCTCCCACTAGAGCTTATAAAATGCAATTAATGATAATAGTATGTTTATCCTTTTACTGAATTTGGAAATCAGGCCTCAATGAAGTATGCAAAATTACAAACATTTGTGGGAACATGTCTTATATATGCATATATACCTACACTAAATCTACAGCATGCTGTAAATCTATATCGTCAAATATTTCATGCCACATATTAGAGGTTTGGTTTTTTTCAAAATTTTCAATAGCCCAAATTGAATTAACTACAACCAATGGCTTTACGAGACCTAGAAAGAACAATCAATTATTATTTTTGTCTTGAAAAAGTCCATTTAGAATGTTATTGTAATGGGAGCATAATTAGCATTTTGTTTTAAAATTCCAATACCTTCCCATATTCTTATGGAATACTTATATCCATAAGGTATGAATAGCTATGTAATAATAAGTAGCTGTGAGTAAGTATGGTTAGTTCTTCCACTAGCAAGGGAATTTCTGTCATTCATGTGAGGTAAATGACAACATATAGTATGAAGTGCATTATGGAGTTTTGGAAACTGTTTTTTTTTGTTTCAGATAATTGAGATTCAAAATGGTACCAAGCAATTGTCTTTGCTTAGTGTTAATTTAATATGGTGAGAAAACCTAGCTACAATTACTTACTTCTAGTTCAGAAGAATGCCTTCAGTTGACCATATTAACCTGAGGATAAAAGCAATTTACTGCCCTCCAAATTATAATGTGTTTCTCCCCTGTTCTAGCATGGAGTTGCTCTTTGCTGCCCTTTGTAAGTTCTTCATAAATGTCTATCATAGTCCTTTCATTGAGCCTGGCCTTGTATGTAATGTTTTTGCTGTCATAAAAAAGCTTCTGCATGATTTCAGACATCTCTACTCTGCACTGCACATCCATAGCAAACGTCTAATTCATCAGGGAAGTAGAATAATGTAAGTGAATAGCTGGACATGACTAGAGCACAATATAGACAATAGTTTAAAAGGAGAGAAAGAGATTGAGAAAGAGACAAACAGCCATCCTGTATTTTTGGTTCACAGGCTTACCACAATTTGAAAGCCTCAATGTTGTTAACTTTCCAATGATTCAGGAAGGTTTCATCTAGCCTCTGCTCAAATGTGAGAATATTTTCAGATCTCTAAGACAAAACAACTTACCTGCTTCCCTTAAAAGCAATAGTCCTTTGCTGCAAGCTAGATCTTTTTTGGCATCACATTGTTCCTGTCACTGAAAAGAATGGGCAACAAGAAAAAGAGGTCAGATGCAAGGTTATTTATATACAATTTCCTCAATCTCTTGTTTTTCTTCCTGAGACCAAAATACCCTTTCTTATTGCCAGTATTTAAAAGTGAACAAGCAATTAACAAAACTAAAATGGTACTTCCTGAGTGTTTACCAAGATATTTCAAGGTTTAGAGTAAATCACCATACATTAATCCCAATGAGTTCAGCTCTTCAGGCATGTTCAGTGAATCTCTAAGGGGCTAAATATATTCTAGTCTTTATTTTGCCATATGTGTTACTCTCCATCTGAAACTGGAAATCAAGAATGATAAGCACTGAAATAAGGGTTATATTCAGAGTGGATACCTGCCAACATATGAAGATAAGAACAGTATGTGGAATCACCTTCACATTCACTAATTCAATAACATGGAATGCAAATCTTTTCTCTCATTTTCCCAGCATGCATTCAGTCTGACAAGCCAGAGGAATAGGTCTACCAAATTAATATATTAGCAACTGGGAAAAAAGTAATGTTGCCACAGTGTGAGCCATTTTTCCCTAAGCCAAAATAATATGTCCAATAGTGATTGAGAACTAACAAGTTACTGTGAGTTGGGTTCTGAATCAGAAACGTTAATCAATTGCTTAGCAGTATATCTTCAAGCAAAAACAGAGAAAATCCAGTTGCCTTTTGAAAAAGCACCTTTGCCTTTTGAAAAAGCACACATGAATATTTTTAAAAAAAAATATTTAAAACATTTATTTAAAACATTTATATAGCTGCCCATCTTCTAATCAATTCTGGGCAGCTCCCAAACAAAAGTTAAAACAACATATAAAATCATATTAAAACTATAAAAATAAAGAAATTAAAGCATTAAATGAAGATCTGGCGCCAAGTCAAATCTCTAAAGTGCAAGCTCTCTCTTGATTGCTGTTAATTATTAGAGGTAAAATAGCATGCAATTAAACTTCTCAGGGAAAGTCTCAGAACACTGACAAGGTATGTGTGCTGGGGGGAAAAAACTAGCCTCTCAGTTTTGCTTATTCAAGTCTTTACATCAAATAATCAATGTATATTTATAGAATATGAGTTCTGAATATTGGAAGCAGATATAAAATAATGGATTGAGGAGATATTAAGCCTTGGAAATAAAATTTAAAAATGGTAGAGGGCAGGATATTCACTGTAAAACATAGAAGTTTAGTTTAGTTAGGTTTTTGAAAAACTGTAGCCTTTGTATGTATGTTTTTTTTAAAAAAATGTTTGTTCCTCTTGAATTAGACTTACATTGCTTTCTGAAGCTCTAGCAAACCCAGGAAATCCAACCTTAACGGGTCTAGATAAATATTTGAAGAGGCAGTCTGTTGAAAGAAAGAACCAAGTTTGCTGAGGTTAGCCTATAAAAACATTTTAATGGGCCCAGAATCATTTGTGCTGAGATCCTCAGATTCAGTTATAATGAACTGTCAGGAAGAACTCTGAAGTTTGTTTCTTTTTATCTTATTTTCAAAGTCTCCTCTCCTACTGAAAAGATTTAAAAAAAAAAAACTTCTACAAAAGAAAATATTTGTCAAAAGTCACTAAATAGCATAAGGGCCCTCAAAACCCTATTGCAGCACTCATACTAAACCAGTCAGTTGTCTGGAACAGTCAGCTCACCTCCACATGGGTACTGCACATAAGCCTTTCTTTTGTACTAAGATAAATAGAATGCCAACCTGGATGTCTGAGCAAGCTTCAGAAGAAGCTAGATATACAAAGAAGTCAAAAGACTGTGGTACCTCTTGTAACTTGTATTTTGCCTTATATTTAGCCCTAAGGTGGATGAGACTTCAATTTGGCTGACGTGCACTCAATATATTTTTCATTGATTTTGAGGGTAAAAAAACAAGTCCATGCTAACTCATCCACTAAAAACAATTAAGAAGAGAGGGAGAGAATGCAAGCAATGTGCCTGAAACAGAAGCAACAAAATGGAACATGTGAAAGAAACAGTTTCTCCTATGATTTATTAATTGTGAGTGCCAAGCTAGGCAGAGAGAAAAATCACCTCTATTGAGTTTAGCATTCAAGCTGTTGGTTGGAGGCCCTTGTAGCATCTGATAATAATTAGCTATTTTGGGGGTGCATATTAGAATCTGTACTGAGCGGTGACTTGTTGCATGGAATAACTTAGCAGAGATAATATCAGAACCAAGACAACTTTTCTCAATAAAACTGCTTCATGTTTTCAGCTGAAAGCCAGAAACCATGAAATAACTGTGTATAGAGGAATTTACTCTCTTTACTCTCTTTTATGGCTTTACTCTTCTTTACTCTCTTTTATGGCTAAGTGAGTGGCTTATTGATAAGAGAGGCCACAAAATGACACTCATTTTCTCTCTGCATCCAGGGATGTGCTTTCAATTTGTTAACAAAGGGATCTCTAATCACCATGGGGAAGAAGAGGTCAGGAAAAGCTTTTACTTGGTGATCTGGAAAGACAAAAGCATTCCTTTTCTCTTGCTTTCCCTTTCCTGCCCTTTGTCTGGGACCAAGAGAATGATTGACATTGCCCGGAACAGTGTAAACCTGCCCCCCTCCGCCTGCCCTCCCCCTTAAGCACTCTCTCATTCAGCATATTATTTTATTTATTTGTTTGCTTGTTTCTATTTCATATTTCTTAACCGCCCATCTCCCTCTCCATACCATCCATGGGATCAAGCTGCAGCCCTTGCAGAGCCTGTCTTAAGTCATCTCTGCACCACCGATTTACAACATCTTCAAGAGTTATCCAACCTTGGGGTGCCAAAATGGCATTAACGCAGACAGGCTTCAGTGGTAATGCCATGAAGATGCTGTAAGTCACTGGTGCAGAAAATATCTTGGTGCCATCACTCTTCTGGATACAACCAGGCTGTTGGGAGACAAGCCTCAGTACTTCTGTCCTCATTGTTTCACCACTCTCTATGGTTACAGCACGGATTATAGAACAGAGGCTCCGAAAATCCCTCACATTAACAAGAAGCTCTTTTCCAGCAGACCCCTCCCTCCACCCTGGAGAATCATGGCTACCAACTGTGATGCAGGAAGAGGAAGGAGACAAGTAGATGATGAGCCTGTGTCTGTATAACTAGGTATTTCCCTTTCTCTCCTCCACCTTGCTGCCCTGTCTCCCACCACCATACGAGGGTATCTTTAATTGCCTCATGGGATAAATCTTTGAAAACTTTTTAAAGTTTTAAAGAAGGATTATTGTACTTTTATTTCCAATTATTGATTTAGCCTGTAAACCACTTTAGGAAGATTGTTATCCTAAAGGATGGGCTATGAATAATTATAAGAGGCAAATAATAAGTAAAGTAATGAAAGCCTGCCCACGAGAAGTCGTCTTTAAGTTGAGTTACATAGATGAACTTCTCTTTTATATGGTAAAGTCCAGCACAGAGCAGAAGCAGAGGGCTCAGTTCTGCATTTGAGTTCCTTGCCCCTCCCAAAAGGAAGAGAGGGAGTGAGCCCATGACTAAAACTCAGTTTAATACCCAATAAATTTCACTTATATTTAATTAAAATTAAATCTATCTTCAGGCATATGTTGAAATAATTTCCCCCTTCTGTCTCATTTAAAATTAAAATAGGCAAAATTTTAAACTGGCAAAATGTTAAGAAGGGGACAATTTTATACATGAGCAGATTGAAAAGTTGGCAATAACTTTTGGAGGCCCCCCGGGAGGCCATGCCAAATGCTTTCATCTCCAGCACAAGGGAAGGGGGCTTTCCTTAGCAAGTGCCAAGGCAATTGTTTTAGCGACCAGAGTAAGTTACCTTTTTGAAATTGGACCTTTTTGAAAATTGGTTCCCTCTCTAATGGGAAAAGAATAAACCTGGGGGTTTAACCTTGTGACTCATACCTGCTTCTCCCTGAAAATTGCCGCCTGGAGCTGTTCGTAAAGCACCAATTAACCCCTGCAGCTCTAGAGGTAGCCAGCAGTTCTAATTTGTTGTGGCAAAATAGCAGAGGGTTAACAGGTCTGCAACACACTTCTCAAGGCTGATATCTGACTGAAAGCATTTCACAAAGCATCCCAAATAAAGTACTTTTGGGAAGCATTCTATCCATGGGTGGTAATGATGAAAATCTCTGTTAGATCTCAGACCCCTCTGAGTTGTGACTGGTAACATTAAAATGCTCTATAAGGTATCAAGTTGTTGCTGTTTTCCTGTTTGTAACTGCCACTTTATTATCACAGCTTTGTTTTGTTTTTTGTTTTTTAAGTCTGCCTTTAGCATTTCCTTGTGAGGCACTTGGAAATATTGTGACACGAAAGAAGGAGGTAATAATAATATCTCCACAGTTCAATCCAGTCCTACAAATATGCTCTCTTATTAATAATTTTCTCAATCAGCTGGGATGATGTTGCTCAATTAATGAGTGGGATAGAATCTGGGACTTGTCCTATGGTGTTAGATAAAACTCCCATCAGACCTAGCCAATGTGATGAAGGGAGACATAAGGAAGGAGAGGCTCTACAGCAGTGTTTCTGAATCTTGGCAACTTTAAGATGGGTGGACTTCTATCCCAGAATTTCCTAGTCAGCTATTCTTCTGAATCCAATTGCAAAAGTGGTAGTTCTTGTTCCACATCCTATTCACATCCGGGGTGTAAAATGTTTAGTATTATCTTAATAGTATATGAAAGAAATGCAATTGTCCAATACATGGAACATTCTTTAGCATTGCTCTTAACACAAAAGGCATCTATGACATCTTCAAGGTCTACATAACTCAATAGTCACGAGCTATCCAAGTCTCATTCATGTCAGAGACACCATTTTTAAGGAGCTTCTGGGTTGAAAGATTAGCTGGTGACATTACAGTTGCCTGGGGGATACCTGGGGGGGGGTCCTTTCATGTCCCCTTCAAGGAGCAAGAGTGAATGACAGAAACTCACCCCACCCCATGCAGCAGCACTCGGACTTGAAAGCAGGCTTGCAAACCCCCAGCTCAGCATCCTAACCATCTGAGCCACTGCACTCCTATCAGCTATCAACTGTCAATGAACATGAGTCTCCTACTGATTACTGTAGTAATGGGATGGAATCAGGAACTTCAAAATTTATTTCTAGAGGTATATCAAACTCTTAATTCTTCAGGAGTCAGGGATAATGGAAAATGAACTGGTTGCAATCTCAGATTCTTAGAATCCATTACTGCTATCTATTTTTCATTTCCTGTAATTTCAAAGGGGATATAGTGAATTCCAGGAATTACATATCCTATAGTTTTCAGTCGTGCAGGGATTAAATTGCTATTGCATCTTTATTCTTGCATCCATTTCTTTTCTGCATCACTCTCTGTGAAGCAAAATACTATATTACCATAGATTCATATATTACATGCAGTCTTAAAGATCTACCTTGGAGTCTTGTTAATGAGTTTTAATTGTCACGCACTTGTGACAATGCTTGCAGATGTTTTCTCCCACAATATTATTTTATTCTCCATTTTCCAAATATCGAACTTACATTTAAAACTCTCCTAATTAGTTAAGGACAAAATCATTTAGAAAATTAGCTTTTAAATTTCTCACCTGTGCCATTTCTACCACTTTCTAATGTTGCTTCAATGTTAATTTTGAAAAATTAGACTTGAGAATAAATAACTGTTGACTGCCTCCCAAATAGTCCTATATGCTATATTATAATAGACCTCACAGAGGGGAATCTTTTATAGATGAGAAGATGCTATTATTAAAATAAAAAGTCTTGCTTTGCTAAAAAACCTGAAATGTTTTTGTAGCACAAACACTGGCTCTCAGAGTCAGGACAATAAACAAACAGAACAATGAATTCCAGTGTCAAAGAATTTGGGACACAAAGGACCCCACTAAAATCTCTGTTGTTTTTATATTTGGATTTGTTTCCCAAAAAGAAGACAGTTGAGAACTTTTTTGGCTAGTCATAATGAGGGTATTGCTGACTAGCAAAAATGGGTCTCATTCTAATTGTTTCCAAAGATGTTGGCACTGGGCTAAATGAACTAAAGATTTGATCTAGTGTAAGGTGGCTGAATATTTAAATAAGAAAATTTTATTACTAAAGTTAGAGTTTCTTCTGGGCCAAGAAACAAGAGGTCTATAGATTAAAGAGCATGCATAAGATTCCAGAATACCTAAACAGGGGTGTTTTTTTAAAATTAACCACATATTTTTTGGAAAAAAAGAAAGACTTCTCCAAACATTTCTTTCAGATCATTTCTTCTGCTTTTTGCTTCTTTCTGTTGAGAGCTTTTGCTTCCAGCTGAATGACAGAAGCGCACTAATATAGTGTTTCCTGCAACCAATCAATATCAACAGTGAGGCAATTACAGCAATTATATCATTTATGCCAGTGTATTTCCACTGTAAATGTCACAAGCTAAAAGAGAAGTAAAGCATAAGGTTCAAAATGTTTTTGAAGACAACATTGGAGTTATGATGTTTTTAAAAATAAGATATGTATGCAAAACTATGGCTACCCCCCCTCCCCATGAAAGACATACATACAAAACCAATTTCAAGGATTGTAAATAAATTTTAAAAAGCATATCCTGGGAAGATTTGCATTGAAAAACTATATTAGAGGAGCCTACCTAGGTAAAAAAGCTTAGCTGACCTCAAAAGGATGAGCAAAATCAAAATCAGATTAGCACTTGGTTGAAAGACTACCAAGAAAACTCTTGATATGTAGACTGGGTATTGAGCTTTTTCAAGTGGGCAAACTCAGGATACAAGAATCACCTGGATTTCTCAAATAATATTCATTGCTCATGGGGAATTTTACAGAATCTTGAAAACATGCCCCAGTATTCTGCCAATCACTTGATATATAATTAAATCAGAATTTTCACATTTGTTCTTCCTCTGGTTTCAAGAATCAACAGGTTTGCCCCTGCTGCAGTGATTTTACCCCTTCCTGTATATTCTCAGGGTCTGTTAGACATTTCTTCACACTAGACTCGAATGCAGAACAAAAATATATTCCAGAAGAAGCAGGGACAAACTACATCTACATTGTTGCCAAGAAATTGAATGGCTATCTCTATGCAGTGATCAAAAGTCAAGTTTAAAGTTGCAAATCGTGTGCATTATTTGTAATGGCACTTATTTTTTTTAAAAAATAGAAAAACCTGTGAATCAGTATATTGTCCTATCAACAGAAATAATAAAATACCAGGAAAATGGATGTACCCTATCACAAAGCTATATTTGCAACCCTTAATGAAGCTAAGTGAAAAGAATGTTTTGTGCTTTGATAAATGGATATTTCAGTGACTTCTCTGTGACTCAGCTATTATTTTAAAATGAAAGGACTTCTTTGTGACTCTAAGATAATTATTTATATAATTCATAATTATTTGTTTTCAATAGAATCTCTGTAGTTAAGGATTGAACTGTGGAGTCTTTGGTACTCTCTGAGCTTGGTTGTTTATCTGCAGATCTTTCATTACTTGTTGGTGAATGAGATTTCTCCCTCTTTATATACAGTAACTTGCCCTGCCAGTTCTGATGGGGGGTGTTGTTTTCTGAATGATTGTTTGTCTGGTATTATTCCTTACTTATCTGGTGTTGGCTGCTGGAGAGGATGTGTTCTGTGTTTTCTTCTTAACATTCTTATTGTCTCTTTTGAATGGTGTGTAAATGTGGTTTATCTCTAGAAGTCTATTAATGGCTGACAGCCAGCTATTTGTTCATTTTTGCTTTTTTATCTTTGTGCTTCCAGGTGGATTTCCGGCATTGCTAGACATGCTGCCCAGTTTGGCCAGGAAATCTAGTTCAGCATTATTTTGGATAATACCACTGACAAGCACTTCTAGGTCTAGACGGAGTCATTAAGTCACCTACATCACCTATCCCTACCTCCAACAGCTAGCCACAGCAGCCAGGAAATAATTTATCAGCTAAGGTTTTTAGATAATTTCTTCTTTGCTTTGCCTTGTATCCAGATGATATAGATACATACATTCAAGGGAGGATGGTAAAATGGTTGTCCTCTCTTATTTAACTACAGACTATTTTTGGTTCAGCAACATACACAGCCATGTACTTATTTAGAATAAAGTCTATTACATTATTATTTATATGATGGCTTTTTTATAGCTTTAGTATCCAGGACACAATCTTTTTGGCATATTTTCCAAAACTCTTCAGCATTAAATGAAACTTTTGTTTTTCCAAGTAAACATGGCTCAGATTAATGTGCATAAAAATGGCTTTATTAAAGAAAGAATTTATTTTTCTAGAGTTTGTCAAGTTTGTTCATGCATAACATGATTGCATAGGAATACAGCAATATAACAAAAAACTGAGTCAAGACTATGATTATGTCAGGGCACTATGATCACTATGAATTAGTGACTATTCTCTAGATCAGGAATGTCAAACTCAAGCCTGCAGGCCATATATGGCCTGCGGGATGCTTAGATCTGGCCTGTGGGGCCACTCTGGAAACAGCAAAGGACCAGCCCGCAGTGCCTCTGCCAGTGAAAAAGGAGCTCGAGAGGGCCCTCCCGAGCTCCGTTTTCACTGGCAGAGGGTTGCAGGAGGCCATCCCAGCCAAAAATGGATCTTGCAAGGGCCATAAGTGGCCCTCCCGATCTCCGTTTTTTACTGGCAGAGGGTTGCAGGATGCGGCCCAGTCAGAAACAGAGCTTGCGAGCCTGTTTTTGCTGACAAGAGTGCTCAGACCACCATAGGCACCCCCGACACGAGTGACATCAATCTGGTTACACTCATCCTGGCCATGCCACCACCACCACCACCACCCAGTCTCCCTGAGGTCAAACACAACCCTGATGTGGCCCTCAATTAAATCACGTTTGCTATTCCCCCTGCTCTAGATATTTCAGTTTTAGCTGGAAATGCAAGCTTCCCTATATATAACAGCCCTGCCATAAATTCTGATGGTTAGAAAATGACCAGACAGGCTGCTAAAGGCAAAAAATTACTGGATCAGAGAATATAAATATCTTACTAAGTATGTACTATGTGTCCATGGCTGAGTCAAATATATTCCTTGAGGACTAAGCTAGTGGCAATATCAAGTGGCCCATGGCAACATCAAGGAACAGAACCAAGTTCAGAATGTATGTATCTAGAATGGTCAAGCAAGATAAATTCCAATTACATACAACACCATGAGTAAACAAGATTCAATATATCCAACAAGCTAGATGCCTTTCAACCAGGTACCACTTGATTAAATAGCTTAAGATAGTCCTACTTCTTGTAGGACTTGTCGCTTGTTTGTTCTTCTCTTTGCGGTAGCACTCTGCCCTCCGTCTCCCCACTGCACCCACTCCACATGAAAGCAGTCTGGGAAGAGATCCAGGGGGCTTCGTCTTGTTTCACCCTTCTGGAGAAACTCTCGGCTGGCTTGCTTCTGCCTGCCCTCTCCCACCCACCCCCGGCCCAACCATCTGCTTCTGCTTCCCCCTGGACGGGATGAAATGGAAAGCGAGAAGGACAAGTCGACCTGCCCACAAAATGAGAAAAAGAAAAGAAAATCTGAAACACACACACACACACACACACAAAACCACCAACCCACCCACCCCAGTATCTTTAAGTGTATATTATGAAAAGAAAATATTTTTATTCTTTTATAATTATGAGTGGTAAGATGTAGTGACTCATTAAACTATTAGAACAAGGCACACACACAAAAAAAAAACAGCCCTACTTCTGCCAACTGTAACAATTAATCGCAATACCCTAGTACAGGGCTGTCAAACTCCCAGCTTGCAGGCTGGATGCGTCATGCGCCAGCCACACCCATGCCTGGTTTAGCGAACGGGAGGAAAAGTCCCGATACGTCACGTGATGCCGCCATGACGATCTGAGTTTGACACCCCTGACCTAGTAGCATACACCTCTATAAGACCAGGAGAAAGATAGGGATACTGATGATTCTTTTCACATCTGCTCTAGGAGAGGCATTCATTGCCTCTCTTCCCTAGCAGATGCTGTTGATCTCTTGGTCTCCTGTAGGCCCTAGTGAAAAGATATCTTCTCCTCATTACTATCAGAGGACTCATCAGAGGATTTTTACCGAAGCATTTTTGCAACATAAGCAGTTTCAAGATGCGGATTGCAGAAAACATTTGCAGAAAAGTCTAACTCTTCACTTGTATTACTTAATTTTGTAATCTGACGTAAAATTTGAGGCAACAGAGGATGTCCAAAAGTTCACTGAATCTTTCATAGCTATTGGTGATCCCAGTATTGTCATATTGGACATCTGGAATGATTTGCCATGCTGTACAGTACTTATGCTTTTGAATACTCTTAGGTACATATCCCCCTATATCTTAAAAAAATGCTATGAAGAAGAATAGGCATATTTATTTCCTAGGGGTTTATACCATCTTTCATCTGAAACAAAAGTGGTGCCTAAGGCTATCATATACTGTAGGGACTACCAAAATCCAGATGACCATCAATTGGGAGCAAAGAGTTTTCTGTATCCCTTTGCTAGTCTTCTGGTGGTCAACTAGATTTTTTTTAGCTCTGATAAAGGGGAAGCAGAAAATTGAGAAGAGGAAAAGTGGAGTTGGCATAAAAGAGGAGATTGTAAAATAATTCTGGGACAACGTAAATTAAAGGGACCTGGGCTGTGGATAAGGAGGCAAATTTGGGGCAGAGGGACAACAATTAGACTATCAAGTAGACAATTCGGAGGCTTAATGATAAGGCAAGGAAAGAGAACAAGAGCTCTCTGTGCCTCCATATATGTGAAAAAAAGAACAAAGTGTGTGGAGGTGATTCTTAAAAGAAAAGAACTGACGAGCTTTGAGATGAGAAAAGTAGTTTAGAAGTGAGAATTATCCTGAAAAAGAGAGAGGGGAGGAGAGAGGGAGGGAGGGAGAGAGGGAGGGTGTTTTTGAAGAATTAGGATACTGTTTATTGGTGAAAAGCCTCAACAACTGGCATCTGTGAAATGGATTTCTACTGTAGTAAAGTCTTACAGGATCAAAAGGTAGTTTTGCCTTCTATTAATCAAATGCTACAACTTCAGATACTGAGCAATTAATTTACTACCTTTTAGCCTCACTATTTTCTTCAATATTATGGGATAGACTGCTTCCATCACTGCAGGTATTTATAATAATGTCATAACACTTTCTCAAAATTCAAAGTGTGCTCATTAATGGAGATAATACTACATTTTTGCTTTGCTTTTTTCCCCAATCTGACCCTTATGCATTCTGCACGTGCTCAGGAGCACATTCTCTAACAATATGATATGAAGTTAGCAGAAGCCTGATATGAAGTCAGGTTCCTACTGACTTCATACCTTCAATACTTAGCAATATAATGCACACCCAGGAAAGGAGCCATTTTGGAGGATAGTTCTTAGGATGCTCTGTAGTGTGAAATGCTATTTGGAAACACAGCTAAATCTCTGCTTAAAAAGAATTGTGTGTTCCTGGCTATAATCTTCCCTGCAATGCACGTCAGAGCCAGCTACTTGTTTGTTTGGAGAGTTGAGCTTATTGTAAAAGAGGAAAGAGAATGAGAGTGAATAGACAGAAAAATCTGCCGCTGCCGTTTGAACAAATGCTATCATAGTTAGCCTATAGTTAGAGGGTTGTCTCCTCGACCTTCTTTTCAATTAGCCTGCTAACGGTTATGCAGAGCACTATCAGAACTGCAGAACAACAACAACAGATCAGCTAAGTAATGTTTCCTAACCAATAACTCTTTTCAGAATAATCAATAATCATATCCAAGCTAAACTGTAGCAGTCATTATTTGGAGCTGAATTTCCAACATTCTCAGCTGAGGTTTCAATCCCTGCATTGCCACCTATTGTTGAATTAATTTAATTCAATATATAAGATAGAGCGGCTAATAATGCCTGTTTTTTTCCTCCATCCCACTTTTTTAAAAAAAGGGGGGATGACTTCTTGCATCCTGACAATTTTTCAGGCAGAAAAATATATATGAGCATTTGAACTCCAAGTCTAATGGGACAGGGAAGCATCAGCAAAATAAAGCCACTAGTGACTCCTGGTGGCTTTATTGGCAAAACTGAGTTTTCTTGGCATTATAGAGATGAACTTTGAGGATTTTTCTTGAAATTTTTTAGTTCAGCTTCCAATTTTCCAGGTACTGGTATTCCCTAGAAATATCTAACCAAACACTAACCAGGTCACCTTTTGAGCCACTGGAATAAAGACACATGACTTGTTTGCTTAATATTCTGTTTTCCACAAAATAATCACAAAGGTTAAGACATATAACTATTCCACCTAATGTTGAAGCACCTCTAGCATTCCAAAATGTTACAAAAACTATTATTTTCCTTGAACTAAATGAATATGCAAGAAAGGAAGAATTTGAGAACAATCCAGACTGTGGAGGGAGGAGGCGCAAAATAGCAAGATATTTGGTCGTGTGACCATGTCATAATTGAAACAATCTCCCCTTTTGTATGTGTATTTATGTAACATGTATGTATAAAGGGGTGGATCCTTTGATCCCGCTTGCTTGCTCCCCACAAGCATAATTACCTCCAGTGTCTTGGGAAAATAAAGCCACAAAATAGTTTCACATGAGTTTCAACTTAAATTTAAACAACAGCAATTGTAACTGAGCTGGAAATAATTTAGCTGAGACCTGCAACAATACACTGGGAGCCCAGATTCCCATTCTGAAATGCATTCAAACAGGTACAGCATGCTTTGTGAAGGTGTGTTAATGTGTAATAAATCATGTGTATGATGCACATAGTATAATGTATATTATATATCAGTATAATGATTTCCTTATGAGATTAATAAAATCAGTTGTTAATAGAGGTAGAAATTGTGTTAATATGTAAATAAGTGGAATAAATTAAAAACATATGTAGGATCTGCATACTTAAGTATGTGGGAAGCTAACATCTAAAATGGGTGGGCAACTATGGCAAGCTGTGTGCTTTGATTTTCAGAATTTTTGCCCAAGTATTGCCTGATCATTCCTAAATAACCTGTTCCTCACATGCTAGAAGTCTTTCATCATGGTAGATGTTTAGTAAACTTCTGTTCCGTGCTTGGCTCCCACCCTGCCTTTTCTTCTTTTTAATCAAATTAAAACCACACTAATGACTTTTTTTTCTGACAACAAACTGTTCCATGAGTAACTAGGGAAAGAAAGGTTTATTGCAGCTTTATTAACATATATTAAAACCAATTGAAAACATTCTATCCAGACAGCTGATTGAAGAACAGGCTCCCTGTAGATGTTTGGGTTTTGCATTAAGAAAGTTGTCACAAGTAATTTGGGCAAGAGTGCAGAGCTACAGACTGCCAAATGTTGATTAATTAAGCCCATGTTTGGATTTGTTCTGCTAGATGGTTTCATTAGGGAAAATGACTAAAAATATGGAATAAAGGAACCAAGGGAAAATATGGGGGATTAGAACATCAGTAAAACCTGAGACAAAGGAGATGAGAGTTGAAGAGAGATGATCAGATCACATCTGGCACCTAGTGAAATTATTTACTGACCCTGTGTTTTGCTAGAAGATAAATAGATGCTATATGAGATTACATGTTGCTTTGTTTCACCAATGTCTCTCATTTGCAGTTATTTCAATATTGTATTATCAGACCACAGCAAATGGTTGTAGAATTTATTTACTGAAGTCTAGCCAGGGGCCATAGATCTGTGATAAAACATACGGCTTGCATACAGATGGAGCCATATTCAATATTTAGCCTGTCCATTTTTTTTTAAGTGAAAGAGATAGCAAGGCCAAACAATCCTTTGCTTAAGATCTAAATAAAGTATTCCCAAGATGCTTGACTAGCTGGAAGTACCTGTATGTTAATAGCTTTTTAAAATAGTCAGCACAGAGGTATGTGTATGTATTCGAGGGCACTGTTGGCTTCATTGTAAAAAATATATCTTTTGAAACTACATGATGGATTTATCAGGTAGGTCAGAATTTTGATCCCTGGTGGAAAAATGCTACATTATTCATAACTATGATCATGACTGCAAGAACATGTGGATTACTACTGGAAAACAAAGGCCTTTTTTTAACCAAATTATTTAAAACTTTAGAAATAATGATTTATGCCCATTGATACATTAATTCCATGAGGTTCAGTGGAGCTTGGAAGTTGATAAAGGGGAAATAACCAAAAGTGCAAATCTGATGAGCTTCCAAACTCTAATTTTATGTTTTCAGTTATATGAAGTGATACAAAATGTAGAGCAGTCAACCACATTATACAATACTTGTATTGGCCCATGCCTAGATTCATTCGATTGCTCAGATCTGCTGCTGTCAAGTGATGGATGTGAATGGGTGAACAGCTCAAGTGATTAGTAAATGCAATGCCAAGAAATTATCATATGATTACATGTATGAACCACCCACACTGTGAATGGGGATCACATATATGTATTCCATTTGATTGTTATGATCTACATTTTGCAAAAAGGGCTGATATTATTAAAGATATCCATTCTTCAGTCTAGTTATCTCAAGGGACCTTGCTGAACCAGCTATACTGGAACCTAAGGAATAAAAAAAATCTGATTAAACCTGCACCCATACTTGAAGCAGCTTTTCCTTCCATCTGGGATCTAACAGCATCCCACCCCTGGGTTGGATGGGTGAGCTGTCATTTAAAAGTATTGAACTGTTTTATCAGGAAGAAAGCTGTTGTAGCACAAGGAAAATAAAACTTTAGAAACACCAAGATGGGCATGTCTAAATAATTCTTTATATTCTCTCTTGACTGAACCAGAGATGGACTGCCTGGTGATAAATGTTTCCTAAAGACGAGGGATTAATCGGGAAAGATGTGAAGTAATGTAATGCAGCAGGGACACAATTGTGTATTTCTGAACTAATCGGTCTTGGTCAACCCAATGTCACCTTCTAATCTCACTTTTCTGGTCTTATCAATGCAGTTCAAACAAAAAACATATTAAGTTCCAACTATTCTAATTCCATGTGAGTGTTTACAGGAGGAACAAAATCTTTTGTAAGCTGAATCAGATTAAATGTATTCTCTCGTCTCAAGAAGTAGTAAACCAAGGACCCAGAGATGTCCCTAGAAAAAATTAAGAATAATTAGTTAATAAAATAAATAACTCTCCCATTTGAGTATCTTAGGGGTAGAATAACTGCTTTGCACAAAGAAGGTCACAGGTTTAATATCTTACATGACACCATAAAGCTATAAAACTCCTTCCTAAACTGAAGAGATCCTCTGCCAGACATTGTAGATAATATTAGATAAACAGAATCTAATTATAAGGCAGCTTCCAATGCTGAAGATTACTAAAAGAGAATTTTAGAAAGAACCTCAAATACGTCATTTGAATGAGACCAGGCAGACATTTGACTATGAGATCAATTTATTTTTAACTAGATCCCCAGAATTTACCCACTAGAATATTATAAAATACTTATTCAAAAAGTTTGATACAGAATTGCAAAATAACTGAACTTTAGCATATATCAATTTAGTGCCGGTTCAGAGCTGGAACTCACATATGCACATTTTATAAATAAATTTACCTTACCCATCTGACTCCAATCTTTGTTGGTCTAAATTACAAGAAAAAAAGTGTTTTTAATGCCATTATTATTTAACTATTGAGAGTCGGAAACTTCTTTTGACTGATGGCTAATCATCTGGAAATAAGCCATTACATCTTGATTTTTCACATGCCAAACTGATTTTGTTTCCCTATCCAGCTCACTAGTCATGTGATTTTTCTCTTCTAACCAGTTGGCATGAGCAGTTCTCTACATGCATCCACAAAACGAAGAATAACATTGAATTAGAGTTAGTTTGAGAGCTCTGATGAACACAGTTCAATATATTCCTTGGTGGTATTTAAAACACTGGACTGGATTTGAAGAATTGTGTAGGGCAGATGAAATGATGTATGAGAAAATAAGCAGCATACTATACAATTCTGCCTAATGATGTACAGTAGGGATATGTTCAGTCCTGTTCACAGGAAATGGGTCACGAGCTGTGAGAGTTCTGCAGCACAGCAGAATTTGTTCAGTTTCAATTGACTTTGACACAACTTTCTACTTTGATTATTTAGTCAAATAAATTAGTTCTTGTACACAGAAAACATAGGGAATTTGTGGAGAAGGGCAAGATCATGAAATATGTCCCGTTTGAGGGAAAAATAGGCTAGAATTGGATCTTTTCCCATTACTTTTATATTTTTGTTCTTTGTTTCTGAGTAGTTGAGGTTACTTATTAGGTTGTATTGTATTATAAAAGGAACAAGATCAGTGGTGAAATCTATTTTTTTTCACCACCGGTTCTATGGGCGTGGCTTGGTGGGGGTCATGTGACTGTGTGGCCATGGGCAACACAAAGTCATT
>JANHFL010007634.1:19086-34544 GCA_032468155.1 Oxyrhabdium leporinum
ACGACCTCCTGCAACACTCTGCCAGTGAAAACAGAGCTCTGGAGGGCTGCCTCCCGAGCTCCGTTTTCGCTGGCAGAGGGTTGCAGGAGGCCGTCGCAGCCAAAAATGGAGCTCGGGAGCCCATTTTTGCTGGCAGAGGCACCATGGGCTGATCCTTCACTGTTTCCAGGGTGGCCCTGTAGGCCAGATCTAAGCAGCCCACCGGCCGAATCTGGCCTGTGGGCCTTGAGTTTGATGCCCTTGCTCTACAGCAACAGAACACTAAAGAGATGGCCAAAATATGGACCATTTTAGCAACCTAAAGAGTTACATAATCTAGTGCAGGAATTAAATCTAATCTTTTGGCTATCATCCATACAACCTGGATTAGAGGATGGGGGATGTCACCTTTCCATGTGTGCTATTTTGAATATAATCTTATCAGAGAGAGGGATATATGTTGAACGAGTTCAGTAACTCATCTCAACACTACTTGCATGAAACATCTCATCTAGAGCAAAAAAGATCTGTAACCAGTAAACCAGAAAACGTCCCTCCCTTCCTGTTATTTTGAAAGCTCTATTTAATTCTGAAAATTGAAGGTGGAAAGTAAAGCAAAGGTAAAACTAAGATAAATTGGATTGATGCATATGTCTGGACAAAGGTCTGATTTTTTAAAAAATGAACTGTTAACATATGGCAATAGCATCATGACAAAGAAGGTTAATTTAAAGAATTCAAAAGATACTTTCAGATGAAGAAAAATTATGTTTAATTAAAATAATCCATAAAGCATGAGCTGTTACGAAAGCAGAAGTGTCAGTAAAAGGCAGGGTTTTCAAATGAACAGACAGAAAGACAGGTATGAAGAATATTGCTGTTATCAGTACAGATAGACTGAGTAATAACTTGCTTGAGAAAAATCATTTGACTGCAAGCTTGTGATGAATAAGAATTATCCCTGGATAAGCAGGAAGAATTTAATCCTTTCCCTCAGCCCATTATCTATAAATGGCAGTTATTACAGTTAACTTTTTTAATTTGATATATTTACTATTTTTATGTGTGTATATTGATATCGATATATTGATATTATGTATTATTGTGTCATCTTATAAACCGATTCTTGTATTTAATTGAAGAGGCATTAAAGCACCTGCAATAAAATGGCCCCAATCTGATCAAAGCCTATATCCAATAAAATTTTGCATAGTTTGTAATTTTTTTCACTTTGTGAGTGAATTTCATGTTTTGAGAATATTGGCAAACATTGTCCCAAATGGGGACCACAAAAGGCACAGCCAATCAGATCTCCTGATTTATTTATTTCATTTTTCTCTCACCTTTATTACTTCATAAGTAACTCAAGGCAGAGAACATACGTACTTCCCTTTCCTCCTCCTATTTTTCCCACAAGAAGAACCCTGGCTGAAAGTGAGTGACTGGCCTAAAGTCACCAAGAACTTTAGAGCTGAAGAAGCTTCTTGATGAGAAGTGAAACATCTTCAAAGAAAGACCAGAAAGTCCATTTGTTGCTTAAAAAACCACCTTTGGGACAACCATGACCTGGATGACTGAGAATCTCCATAGACGTCACCAAGCCTGCTTTCATACATAAAGTGAGACTAGAATTCTCAAGTCACCTGGTCTCTAACCACTAGACCAAACTGTGTAAATTGTGTTAGGTAGAACAGCACAGAATTTTAAAAGCCTGTGAAGTTTCTCTCCAGCCCATCTTATACAATTGGTAGTTCTCAACCTAGCACAATTGAGACCAGAATGTCCATCACTAAGTGATGTGGTTGTGAGTTGCACCTGATTTTATGACCTTTGGCTTGTTGAAAAAAATTCTGTAGAAGATTCAAGCCAAGAAGGAATTGTCAAGAAGATATGATAAAAAGAAAACGGAACTGACAAGTTAGAAAGCATGGCATTTTTACCAATTATTTCAATAATTGTGTCTAAAGAACTGGGACAGCAAAACTGGAGAACAAAATGTTCTTTTTTGAAATGAGAAGCTCAACAATTCCTATTTTTCAAGCAGCCAAATTCAGCTGGTTTTCCCTTGCCCTCTTTCCAACTGTCTTCAAGAACAAGATTGTAAGAAAACCGCTGCCAACTTGAACATAGCTGAAAGTGACACAGAGCTGTTGAGGCAACGGTTCTCTTGGTAACCCTTGAAAAACTGGCCCCAATGCACTGCTGTTAGTACATAAGGGCTCCATCTTGCTATGCAGCACAATGGACAGCAAACTGTTAAGTGGATGCCTTTTGAGAATTTGGTTTCCTTCTATCTTTATTCTCATATGCTATTGCTAAATAGGAGCACTCAACCTGCAGAAAGCTTTTATCATCCTTGGAGTGTAACAGTCAATTGCTCCAATCAGACAAGAATCGGTGTGGAGAAATAAAAACAGACCCTTGAGTTATCTAAGTACCCTGATGCTATTTACTAGACTGGAAGAATCTGAGAATGACCTGATCCACTTATTGTCAATGTATTTTAGTGTGTGTGAAGATACACATGTGCTCAGATAGGCAGATGAGGGAACAGAGAGTCAAACTATGAGGGAGATTGGTGGCCCCAAAAATGATAAACAAGCAAACAAATGAAAACATCATTCTGGCAATTCCTTAAAAAAAAAAGCTCAGGGCAAGGAATTAGAAAGACCCCCTCTCTCAATGAGACCCTGGAGAGTTGCTGCCAACCAAAGCAAACAGCACTAAACTACGGTAGATTGATAGTAAAGTGATACAGCATCTTGCTATGACTCTTTATGGTTGGTTTAAAAAACTGAGCAGGATTTGATCTGAAAGCATTTTGATGGGAAACCATCAGGAAATCCCAGTACTACAGGACAGACCAGATTTTATTTTATTTTTTAAAAATAACATCCTGGAAGTAAACAATGGCATATCACTTCCATGTTGCTGCCAAGAAGACTAACCTGATTTCTCCATGCAGTCATCCAGAGTCCAGTCTGCTTTGAGACTTTACCTTTTTTGGGATCATAACTGCAGAGATGAGCTTGAACTGCTTCCTGTTTTGATGACTCAAGATCTAAGCATGCATTTTCTTTTAAACAGTTTTCAAGGCAACATACATAGGAAGCATTTTCAGTGATTCAGGTGTTTCCTTCTAAAAAATGTTTTTCTATTTCCTAAGGCCTCTATGGCGAAGAGAGTTTAGTAATCTCTCTTTCCCCCTGAAATCATCACATAGCCAGGAAGCTTGCAAAAGTTGCCTTCCATGGATTGGGGGCCATAATTTAGTCTGCCAATCTTCTAGATGGTCATAAATTAATCATCCATTTTGGCATATCGGAAAGGAGCTCGTTTCTCTGGCAAATTCAAAGTGCTGGCACTGAATTTTATAACCCTAAAATGTAATTGGATCCAAAACTCCTAACAACATGTGACTCTTTTTATTTGTGATCATGGGACCATCTTTCTCTACTGCCTATTGCCATTTAACCTGCAAACGAAGTGGAAAAGTAGATATCGCCAGATACCTTTCACTAGACAACCCAGTCAATTTTCTATCCTTTGTATTTGAGGCATAAGGGGGAAAATAAATTAGTATAACCTGCATTTTACACATTCTATTAAAGAAAATGCAATTTATTTTCCAGTACTCCTATCTTATTGTTTTTCCTGGCCTGAGGCTGTTGGAAAATTACCATAGGTAATTTCCATTTTAAATTTGCATTCAGCATAGTCAATCCTTATGTTCAAATCTGAGCAAGTACACGTTACTCAGTTAAACTAGCAAAATGGAGCAAAATTTTATTTATTAAACATCAGCAAATATAAAAAGTTAATGGAAAAATGGGTTAAAGATAGGCAAAAAATAAGGGGAGACAGGAAAGAGAAAGAGAGAGATAAACAAGCAAGAAATTATATCATCTATATGTCTATATTTAAAGGATATAAGTTTCAGGGCCATGGGAAGCAAAATTGGGAATAACTAGCATAGAGCAGGGTTACCAAAGTATCAACTCCCAAGGGTCAATGGGAGTATCCAAAATCTCCTCCTCCTCCTCCTCTTTCATAGACCATCCCAAAGGGAGTGGCCTTTTGTTACTCCAGCCTTAACCCTTTTTTGTACGTAACTATACCAGAATAAAGATGGAAAGTTAAGGTAATTTTTTTTATTGTTCACCATTAAGAAAATAATTTGGAGATAGGGATGATATGTCTGATAGGCCCATATATCCATAGGACTACATCGCTGTTTTTCTAGTAGGATCTCACAGCGTCAGCATGCTCCAGATACCATCTGTGAGACAATATTATCTTGCAGAATGCTGGACAAGTGTCTTCTCCATGGCTGCCCACGTTGTGGAAACAGACACCCTAAAAGTTTGCATGGCCCCAATCTAGCTGGCCCTCATAAGATAATAAGTACTTGGATTTCCCAGCAGGCCCTGTGACAGAGTGACTGTCATCTTGTTCAGTGATTTTTTAAAATAATATTCCTGTTTTCCCATGCAGGCTTATGTGTTTATTTCTAGTATTATATTCTTATATTACCGTGTTTCTGTTTCTAATCCTTCTTTTGTTGCTTGCCATCTAGAATTAAATAAATAAAAATATTACTCCTGAATGCTACTTAACACTGTCTGACTTATATCCTTTATTATTATGAGTCAGGAATCTCAAGGGGGCCACGGCCGACAGGAAATCGACAGATATTCTACTTAATAAAACAAATACCTACAGGGATATAACAGCCAGGTGCCAACAACTCTGGGCTCCCATATCACCCATTCCTGATCCTTTTTTTTCAAAAGTAGATATGCCAGAGGATGAAGCTAAGTCACTTACACCCATAGCATCCTCTGTATAAGATATAAGTCTTTGCTATATTTCTAAAGTCTACAGTATGTTCACTCAGTTTATGCAGTAAAATGAAGCAAGGATGGGTGCATAAAGACAAAGCTATGGGCAGAGCTGTATCATATGTTAATGGGACCTGGATAATAGATCAGATTTAAGTAATGGGGAATTTTAAATGTTTGAAAGGGGTGAGAATACAGATCCCCAAATACTTGAGCAAGGAACGTTGGATATTGACGCTTTTAGTGATTTGTAAGGGGGAGACAGGATGACTTGGATAAATGTTTGTGGTCCAGTAGATTCTAGCTGATAAATATGCTTGGAAATCTTTTTTAACTTAGGATTCATGTTTGGATCAGAAAATATTTTTTAAAAGAAAAGAAATCAGAAACTGGTGTGCTCCCCTTTCAAGAATGCATGAATTTTACTTTTTGTTGACATTAAAATAAGCTAAATTGAATATGCTAGGAATATATCTGTATGTCACATGTTCATGATTGTATTAATACCTTGATCAATGGTTAATCAAGAATTGCTACACAGTTACAATTTGTTACAATTTATGATCATCCTTTGGAAATAATGTCATTGTTTTTAGGAAAGACAATTCAAGCCAATGGAAAATAATATTATAATACATTTCTGTACAGGATTGCTAGTGATACCAGCAATATTCCTAATGTGTTCCTGAAATCCACTGTTAGGTAAAGACATTCATATCAAGCCGCCTTTTGAGCAAAACTCTGGAAAAAGACAAGTTGTGATGGAGGAAGTTTGACATTCAACCTTCTAGACTTCATGGCTGCAGCACCACTTGAAAACCTGTGGGAATAGATGGTAACAGCCCCTCTTTGCCAGCCCAAAGTCTGATCATGATTTAACAATCCTGACCAGATTTCTATTTCATAATTCTTCCCAATATATTTATTTGATCCATATTTATGAAAAGCTTCTTGTAGATTATATGTTTCAATCTGCTTCTGAATTCAGTGTCCCAGAAAATTTTGTAGCCAGCATATTCCCTAAGGCTTTATGAAATTGGAAAATATCTAAGTTTTATTTTTAGAAAACAGACATTCAATGCTGTATACATATTTTAAAAAATGGTTCTGGGACCCCAAATTCACTACTTTTTTTACAAAGCGAACCTCCCCTTACCCCCAATAATAACCTCTTTACTTTTCCAGGACATTCAGGACATTTCAATGTTACTAATTATAGAAAAAAACTTTAATTTATTAAAAAGAGAAAAGAGTAATTATTAAAGAGATAGAAAACATTTTAACCTAGAGCTTGGAAGTTAATACAGAACATACATTTATTGGGAACAGAGCATAGTCTCAATGACAACAGCAGAAATTAAGGGCATTGTGACTTGGAAAAAATATGATCTTGATATGAAAGATACAGGTATACAGCTGAAAAATACTGGAGAACTGATGGTTATCAATGTAACTAATGCTAAGTAAGACTGTGAATGTTTCAAATTTGTATAGGAAGAAATATTTCAGATCACATGGGAGCATAAGTGCAGTACTGTACTTGTTTGTGGCTTATTAAAATAACTGTTTTTTTATCACACAACTATAATCTTGAAAATAGGCTCGGCTATTTTAATCAGCTGCATATAAGTGCTACATTCATGTTACTGTATGATCCAAAGAATGTTCAGTGAATCCAAAAGCAGATGGACTTTACTACTATAAGCTAACTCTAACTATGGCTGTTAGCATAAAGACTAGATTCGCCCATTATTCTGGGTTCAGACATAACGATAGGTGAACTCTAGCAGTATAAAGTAGGTTGTTCCCACATCACTAAATTCTACTAGCTTTTGGTACAAGCCAACCTTTGGAATGGAAGCAGCAACATGTAGGATAGACTTGAGAACGTTATTGTGAACTACACTATGTTTGCTACAAGGACATAAGGAGGTTAGGTCACTGCCCTTCTGGTTTATTATTAGGTCATACTCGTTGCCTATCTGGTTTAAAATAATCTTCTTTGATCAGCAGCAGTTTTTCAACATATGGTCATGGCCAAACTGACACGCTTTGACACCACAGGGCAGGATGTGAGAAAAGCATCAAAGAAACCTCACTACTCATGCACCATTTCTGTATAGCGTTATGGAAGAAAATAAAAATAAATTCTTTATTTTAATAATGTTGAATTTGTCCCTCCCTTTACCATCTAACTGGATTATTTGGTTCTATGGAAAGGTCCCAGGGACACAAAGAAAAAAATCTAGTCCAAAGCTATGAGACTCTTGCTTACAACTTTCTTTGTCTCAAAATAAACCTAATGAGAACAAGATTCATGGGTGGATGGTGCTAGAAGATGCTATAAAATATTATGGGGGATCTACTATAAAACATCACAACTAAATAACATATGAACTCAAGGAGATAGGCAACTCTCAAGCATCTTTTGTGCTCCGTTTCCTAAGCTCTGTGGTTAGCAGAAAACTACCTTAATTATTTCCAACTTTAGGGCTACTATACGCCCTAAAAGATTATTTAACCCAAGTACCACCAACATCCCCTTTTCAAAATACTGAACAACAAAATCCAATCTAAGGTGTACCCCTATGTTATATCTTTCCCACTACTTCCCTTGAGTTCTTCCCAAAAGATTTCCTGCCACTGATCTAGCCCTTAAGATGTAAAGTGCTGTACTCCATTATGTTTTCCTGAATAAACCACAATTGGCTGTGTTTATATACAATGCTCATCCATGAACTGTGGTGTACAAACCAAAATGATTTGGTTTGCACATGTTAATCTAAACAAACCACACACAGCACAATACTTATTTGAAATAAGATGGGTTCACTTCTAAAAACAATACACAGAATACCAACCAAAGTCAAGTGATGCAGACAACATTTAGATTACACATCCCTGAATTCCAAGTATCTGGGTGACACATGACTTGCAGAGTGTCATGTATTCCCATTTTTCTCTCCCCACTTTTTTTTAATCAGTCCTGCATTCTTCTGCCACTCACCATCCCTGTGTTGTTAGAAGTGTTAGAATGCATCAACTTTCATGTCCCATTTGGTCAGGCAGACTATTAAAAAACAACAACCCGGCAACCTCTTATCATGACAGTGGATGCTTCTATAAAGCCAGCAATCTTCAAAAAGCCACAGGAACCACAGATGAAGTTTCTGTGACAGATTTAAAACAGCAGCTACCCTTCTGGAACTCTCATTGGCTGCAAAATATGTGGAAAGTCTAAGAAAAGCAAGCAAGCAAATAAATAAAAGCTGCACATCAGAAACTTTGATAGTAAAATTGGCTAGGCCATGCTCCTATCTCTCCCACGGCAACTACTGAAACAGCCTTCCTAACTTAACTTTCCCTCTTCACTCCCACCCAGTAGCTAATTTCTGAGTAGCTAATATAGTACAGTAGCTAATTTCTGGGCTCATGAAAGCTCAGAAATTTTAGTAGCTTCAGCCTCCTCCTCAAGTCCGGAAAATCACTCAACAACCCACCTGCATGTTACTAGTTAGATAATGAGACAAGCTGTCCTTCAAATTATTCCAGGTTGCAAAGAGGGGGAGGCAGTGAATGATGGAAAGCAGATAAACATTGGCAGAACTGTTCTCTATTACTCATGCTCTCTTTATTGTTCTCTTGCTCGTTGGATTTTTCCTGCATGTTAAGAGGCACTAAGAATAAGCTCCCTGGCCCCCGAATACCTCAGACACGATCTCCAGACTGCCCAGCATCAGTTTGTATACTATAAATGCAATTAGTTGATCAAAAGACATGATAGGATGAACCAGTCCATGAGAATTCCTGGAGCAAGTTATAGAATTGCACAGTTCCAAGTACCAGTGTCATGGGAAGCTTGAGGTAGAATTCTGTATCTCTTTTAGAGCAAAACAAAAAATAAAAACCTGCCACTAGCTAGGTGGCATCAAGATTTAATGAACCAGTGAATGGACCTGGAGATGAACAGATTATTCAGGACTGAATAAAGCACATCTGCTTTATCAGTGTCCTGTATGTGGGAAGTCAATCAGCCTTAAGGCAGAAAGATGCCTCCAAAATGCTGCCAAATTAAGCATTTTACCCACAAGGTTGGATGACAGTTTTGCAATAAAAGGCAATATCCGAGAATCCAACTGTCAAAATCATTCATGATAATAAATGACTAAAATACTGTTCATATACAGAGTATCTTCGTATTTTCGAATGTCCCCCTCTGAAGCAGCCATCTTCTTCTATTTTACTTGAGGTTGATGGGAAACAGTATAGCTTTCTGTATGCAAAGAACATTTCTGCCTCTATGTGTGTGTTTGTGTGTGTAAAAGCTGCTTACCTCCTTATTACCACCTTCTTTGATAAATGTTTTCTGTCTATGTCAGGCCTAGGAATATTTCTCTTTTATATATTTTTATGTATCTTTTATGTATCCATGACTGTATCTTTGGACTTTAAACCATTATTTAAACTCTCTCTTCCTCCTCTCTTATAGATAACTGGTCTCCATTTTTTTCAAGTGCAGCAAGTAAGTTGGCAAGGATGCACCACCACTTAAGAAAATGTTCCTCCATTCTCATATCCATCTTAACAAGGGTTAACAAGTAAGAGTTCATGTAGCTGTGAGAATAGAGCATGCATGGTAATCATTCTTGATTCATGCCATTGTTATGGATTAAAACAAAACAGGAAAATTGTGAAAAAAGGAATAAATATGTCCCTTAAATTAATGGCCTAACCATGGCATTAAGAGTGGCTAATAAAATATAGAGGTAGATGCTTCTGATTCAAGTCTGGTTAGCCTCATCAGACATAAAGACTTGTGACTGAAGATCGCAAGACATTGTTTTCACCAAAATAGAAGTTTCTAAATTCTCCTTTTTATATGTTGAGAGAGCTCCTGCTCTATACAGCTTGGGTGAAATTACAGAAAACTTTAATTTACTGTCTACCTCTTCTACGGGGGTCTCTACCTGATACAACTAGCACTTACTCCTTCCATTTAGAAGAGAAACGGGGAAGAAATCATACTCCCAACTGCACTCCTAATCATCGGCATCTTATGATGCAGCACTAAGTGAGATGTTCCATCAGGACTGTTTTCCTTGGACAGATACTTCTGCCAAGTCATCTATAATTGAGCGCTAGCCAGCTTTCAGCTGTGCAAACGTGTATTTAATTAATAGATAGAATGACGCTAAACCCAGCTCTGTAGCTATATCTTCAGTCTATCTTCTAGGGACCCTATGGGCTCCTCAGTGAGAAATCATAAATGATGAACAAGGATTTTTGCATAAGAATAAGGTCACCATGCAGCTTACTCTTTAACGTGACCTTTACCGTACTTGTTCAAGGGAGGACTAATAAAGGGCACTTTCCCAGATAATATAATGGCATAGCAAGCCTGATCAGGGAATGGTGCATGTGTTCAGGGCAAAATCTTTTGCAAAGAACATGCAGCTCTTATAAGAGTCCCCAGTTCTATTTTAAAGATTTAGCATATCCAGGAATCAAGTCAGCAGTTAATAAATTGAGCTGGGTAAACAATACAATGCAAATTAAGAACATATTAACAAGGAAGTAAAAAGGTCTTGATGCAGCAGAGAAAAATTCTATAAGATGAATAGCAATCCATCAAAAGCTGGACATTTCTTACTGAACAGCTCAGTCACCTCAATGCAAAGGGATAAGGCAGAGTCTCTGCTAAAGGCAACATTGAAAAACATGCAAGTAAAGATGCAGAACAAGGGTAGCATCATTAAGGTATAGAACAGGGCTCAGAAAAATCCAGGTTCAAATTTTGACTTGATCATAAATCTCATAGCCAGTCACTATTGCTTACTCCAACCTACTTGTTTGGAGGAGATAATCTGAGACCCCCTTGAACTCCTGAAAAAAAATAAGCATAAATGCTATAAATACCCACATTAATCAAAGACGAGTAAAAAGGCATTTATTTCTTGCAATGTCTGCAAGTGTCTATTTTGATGCTTTGTCAACATCTGCTGGATACCCTATTGGTAAAAAGATACAAAAAGCTTTTCTTCGTCTGTGCAACCTCTCAGGAAATGTAACATTTGACAAAGCCACAGCTATTCGCGCCAATTAACCCTTTTTATTTTCTTGGATACTAAGGTTTTCTCTTTTCAAATAGATTCTCCATGGTCTGCATACAACCCTTCCTCCAGAAAGGCAGCTGTCTCCCTAAAAATTAATTAGCATAATGTGTTTTCATGATAATCATACATGAAAAGTTCTATTATCAAACATGGCACAATGAGCATCAGGGCATGTCTATGCCTGTATAGTCTCCCCTCAGCCATTTCTTCACCTCCTCAGGAGAATCACCAGCAAAAGATCATTAAGAATTAGAAATACATCAGAATTCCCACCTTACCGCCTGATCATGGCCACAGAAACTTCGCTGTTTAAACTCCTGTGTAGCAAATAAGTGAAACTGCCTACTGCAAGAAGCACAACCCATACTGCATATTTTAAACATCTGGCTCTGAAGAGTAAGAAAACAACAGCAAGGACTACGATGGTCCTGCAAGAATCACCCAGAAACAGACCAAATTCCCATCTTGCTATGGAAAGCCCAAGACAATGCAAACTGATTATACCCACTGCCACCCCCCCCACCCCCCAAAGAAAAGCTTGTGATACCAGGTACCAGCTCCCCACTTCTGAAAATCTGGATGCCGGATGCTTTTTGATTACAATGTTCCTCCACCAGTTCTTCTTTTGGGGGTTCCTGGTTCAGGCAGGAACCCTGCAAGAAAAATTGCCCCATCCAGAGCAGGAAATGACACAAATGTCCTTTTACCCTTGCTGATGCAAAAAAACAGATGGACACAAATTTAATAATCTCTTGTCACATTTTTAAATCTGGCATGTTCAACATTAAGGATCAACATTAATGGAAGAGAAAGGGATTGACATGTTTGACATGAACAGCCCTATAAGTGTAAGGATTTGTCTCTTGGTACCCTTGCCAAGACATTGGGCTTTTAACAGGGTTAAATGGGGATAAAATGAATGCAGATTTAGAATATTGTCAGAAAAGAGCCAAAGAGAAAGAAGAAAACAAGTCACAGACAAAACATATACGTATTTTGTTTATTGGTACCTTTCACTGAACAGCTAGAGCTGTGTAGGCATTTGAAGAGCAAAGAGTATTTGATAAATATGTGCCCAATGATTCTAGCTTTTCTAGAGAAAGCAGAACCTGTACAGTGCTCACCTATAAGATAAACCAGATTTTGGAGAATCCTGGCATATATTTCACAGATTATTTTCTTCTACATGGGTCTTTCAATGAAACTAAGCTCAAGCTGAAATGTTAATCTTAGCATATTATATTGTCTTAACTGAATGTCTGTCTCATGTCTCTTATAACAGGGGTCCCCCAAGCCCTGGGCCATGGACTGATATTGGTCCACAGCCTGTTAGGAACTGGGCCATGAAAACGGTGGGTGAGCGAATGAAGCTTCATCTGTACATGTGTGAGATCAAGATTGTACTTAAAACCATCCCACTCTTAACCCTAACCCTAACCCCGCTCCATAGAAGACATTTTTTCTTCAAAAACCAGTCCCTGGTCGGAGAAACGTTGGGGGCCGCTGCCTTATAAAACTGCTTTGTAAATCAAATTTGGGTTATATTTAAAAATAACTAATATTTTTTGTTGAGATTTGCCACCTTATATTTTTATCATGCAGAAATATCTACTGTAGTACATGGAAAAATAGCCAAGATTTTCTTGTGCAATGACAGGGAAATTTTTCTCTTCTATAGCTATCTAAAACTGTTGGTTCATGTCACTGAAGAAGAGCCAGTAAATAAAAACATACCACAAAATCCAAACTATATAAATTATAGTTATAAATGAACAAACTAACTACAGTAATTGAATCTGAATTGGAATTACTATGAAAAAAACAGCAATATAATCATGCAGATCTTGAAAACTAGCCAATTTATTATCACATTTATTTATTTAATGGGTGTTACGGCATACTGTATTAGATAAACGAAGTGGGTAATGATCTATAACACATGAAAACAAATTGCTTAAATTTTAAAATGTACAGGAGCCTTAATTTTACTGCAATATACTAACATGACTTTCTTTCTAGAATTCATAAACAATCTTTAGAGCAATACTGAAACTGGCCACAGAACAACTTTGCTGGGCTAGTAAGGTTTGCAAGGAGGGAACATTTAAGAGTTTCATTCAGCAGAACCCAGCTAAGTATGTGTTCACCATGGACACACAACCAGGTGTTGACTTCTGGCTTCAGAGTCAGTACTGGAATGGGCACAGCTGAAAATCCCCGCCCTCCCCCACTGAGTGGGTTGAAGGGAACTGTTAAGGGGCAAAATAGCAAAGTTTAAGCTTTGAAGATGCTTAAAGTACACACTTCACTCCTCAAACAGAATCCCCTTCCTTCAAACTGGGCTCTATTAGACTGTACTACTTGTCATGCAAGCAAAGCTTGGTGCCTGATGTGATGGAGACTCTTCTACGTTTAATGAATCCCTTCCACTACTCACCCCACTCCTGATGTTGCACCAACTAACAGTGGCAGCCACTGAATAGTATGCATCATTAGAGAGCAGCTCCATCTATACTGATTCTTGTAGCCTACTAGCAGTTCTTGCATTTTGAGGATGTAGGGACTGTCTGCCCACAAGGGAGGGACAGAGTGGTTGGTACACTCCACTTCATTTGCTCACAGTTCTATATATGCACACACCTGTAACTTGGATCTTCTAAAATGCAGTTATCAAGCTTTTCCTGTACTCAAAACTTTCCACTGAGCTCACCTCTCCTCCTTGCACCAACACGATGCCAGCTGCAGACACAGACTACAACTGTCCATTAAAACTGCAGCCAGTGCACTACAGCAATCCAGGAGAATTAGATAACACATGACTTGTAGAAGGGACAGGCAGGGGAAAAAGAGAGTAAGGTAAACACTGCCTCTGCAGCAGATCTACCATAGTCATTCCTTATAAACTGCAAGCTGTTTGATTAGCTAGCAATGAAGCAAGTTAACAGGATGAAGACCACAAAGAGAAGCTATATAGTCTTTGAGAGCTCTGATTTAGGCACAGAGAAAGAGAGAAAACAGAAAACTTCCTTCTTTGGAAGGAAGCAATTTGGAGAAAGGGTTTCTAATGTTGCTCAAAGGGGGTTCGTGCAGGATTTCTTTCTCCAGAAGTGGCTAAGCTGTGTTCAGATTTATGGCCGTGGCTCACAGAGGGAATTCTCCTACACGCTAGCAAAACAAACAAAAAACACAGAGAAACTTTGCCAAGGTGGAGATCTTTGTGGTCAGAGAGATATAATAAAAGCACATGTCCCCAGGCAGTAAAGTCCAACACATGACATCTCAATTAAGAAGCCGGCGCCACACGTATCTTTTAGACCAAGATTTACTTTAAAAAAAAAACCCATAGGAGAGGCAAACGCTATTTTTTTCGCCTTCCAAACAGTTTTCAGTTCCCAACCTCCGGCCTTTGCTGGAATAAGAAAGAAATACCCTTATTTGTCTGACCGGCTCTCAGAAATAAGACGGGACGCTTTTCGAAAGCAGCCGACTGCAACATAGAATTAATATGAACTTGGCTCCTGAAACATCACCTGAGTCGTTTCCATAACTAGCCAGTCAGTGCTCGTAAAACCCCACGAGAAATCCACCGGCTATCCACAACTCCTAACCACGCTCCCCTTTCAAAGGATGCATGGAGCGCTGCCCCCCCGTCGTCGTCCCCGTCCCCCCCCCGGCGAACAACCCCGGTCTCGCAGGCTCTCTGGAGCAAGGAAAGGAAAGTGTCGGGCGGGGAAGGGAAATCTCCAGGCACGAGGATGTCTCCGGAGCAAGCGGCTCTCGAAAATACCCGTGCCTCCGACCGGGAAGGAAACGGGCAGGGGGTGGTGGGTGGGGTGGAGAACGGAGCGGACCAGCGCGGCTCAAATGGCAAGAGGTTACAAAAGGGAGAGGGGAACCACTCGACCCAGCCAGGAAAATCCAAGCAGCCAGTACTGGGGGGCGGGGGGGAAGCGAAAGAAAACGGACGCTCCGTCCTCTCTTACCGTACATGGTTCAGCTGACCCGCCGCCGGCCCGCTCTCCAAACTCAAGCTCCGCGGCGCGCGCTCGCTCTACCTCTGCGGCGCCTCCGGCGTTCATTCAGCCTTCGCGGCTCAGCCAAGAGTGGGCGGAACCAGCAGGGGGCATGAATGAAGCGACAAAGCACACGCAGGCGGCGGCGGCACAATAGCGGTCCTTTCGCAGGCTGCGGCTAAGGCTCGCTTTGCGCATGGGCGAGGGGGTAGGGTGGCGACCAAGCAGGAGGCGGTCCTTTCCCTCTCCCCACTAGCTAGACGCCCCCCGCGGACCTCGTGGAGGTGGGTGGCTGGGTGGGGGAACGCGCGTCTGAAACGCCTGGTATACCGACTCCTTGTTCTAATAATTCACGGGATCCCAAGGGTGCTTTTTTTCCCCAAGAGGCAGGACTGACTTTCTGGTTTTTCTTGGAAGACGTTTCGCTTCTCCTCCAAGAAGCTTCTTCAGCTCTGACAGGGGAATGGCTGAGCTGAAGAACTAAAGAAGCTTCTTGGAGGAGAAGCGAAACG
>JANHFL010007634.1:81724-101858 GCA_032468155.1 Oxyrhabdium leporinum
ATTAATATACTGATGTAAGAGTATTGCTTATAAAGTTGTAAACCGCCCCGAGTCTTCGGAATGGGGCGGTATATAAAATGTAAAAAATAAAATAAAAATAAAAATAAAGAATGCTGCCCCTTCCACCCAAGGGTTACACAGAGTCTTTAAAGCAGCCCTTCTCCAAGGAACGTATACAGTCCCCTTTTAAGCCACCCATGTTTGTGGCCATCACTCTTATCCCATCATATCTTTTGACAGCGAATCCCTTGAGTTAATTATTTGCTATATCTGTTTTAAATCTCTTTTCAATTACCTTCACTTGATGCCACTTAATCTTAAGTTTTGAGAGTAGAAATAATTCTTCCTGTCTACTTATCATGCCTTGCATGAGTTTATACATCTCAATCATATATTCCCCTTGTTAGACATTTTCCCCTAAATAAGAGCCCTAATATTCTAGTCTGCTCTTCTTTAAAAAGGATTAGAACACTTTTCAGATTGGATTCAGATTGTTTTGGTTGCCCTCTTCATGCTTCTTATGTCTATTAATTCCTGCCATTGCCCTTAATATTAGGCAAGCAAGTTAGAGTGAAGGCTGAATGGAAAAAGCTTTGATATTCTTCAGTAACATCTCAGAATGCTCAGTGCATGCATGCAAAATATATAATCTAAAGATCAATCGATCTTCACCAGTTTCTCAATGAATTCTTCTATGTACCTTGCATAGGATGGAGAATAAAGCCATGTATCTGCACACTTTGGGTGAAAGAGAGAATGGATCCATCCTTGAAGAGCCATTTGATGGAAAGAACCTCTCAAAGCTGAACCTCTGTGATGACGGTAAGTCCCAGGAAGCAGTTCTGAGATTCAAAGAGCATTACATCAAGAATCAAAGGAGCATGATAATGTGTAGACCAGGAGTGCTAATTTATGCAAATTCTCATATGAACATTCTTCCATTGCCACCACTTTAACCAATTCCTGATTAAAGGTTAAGAATCCCCACTTGGTCAAATTTCCAGCACTGTTCTCAGCTCAGAAAAATATTGTTCACCAGACAATGTGTATTGGGGGAGATAAATCACATTTTGGGGCAGATTGGAAACACAGGACAGAAAAGTGGCTTCATGAACTGAACACACACATTGTGATATAGTACAAAACCAGGCTGATCAATGTGTGAACCAGTTCTGATACATCAGAACCTCATCCCCAGGTGTAAATTGGTAGAGGACTATTTTGGAGTAACAGTGAAAGTGGTAGATGGATGTACTATGGGATCCTGTCATCTGAGCATTAAATCTAGACCAGTCTTCCCATATAACTGCTGAGGCAGATGGTATGTAGTCCAGCATAAATGGAGGATGCTAGGTCACTGTGAGTCAGACATCAGTTTGTGTAGTTCAATATTTTCTTCTTCCCTACCAAGTCTGAATTTTGATTCACTAAAATTAATTATTTTGGCACTGGATCAAGGTATTTTTATTTGGCCAAGAATTTTCATAATTGTGTTGTTTTGGTTAGGTTGCATTTTTCATTGCTTGCAATCTCTTGTTTCTATATTTGCTTCTAGTTTTATAGTACGGTATGTATAAATTTGGATACTAGGATATACTATTCCTAAATGTCAGTAAATAAACATTAAGAAATTCCAGGGACTGAACATAAGGCACTTAGCGTGCAAATCTAATGAATTTAATACTGGAGTACAACCCTTCCTTACACCATGGGTATACATACTCACCCGTGTACAATGAGGTTTAAATGGCCATTGTGTGAATTTGCCTTTGACATAGCAAGCCACCGTATAATGAGCCCTTTTCAAAAAACTTCTTGTTAAGCAGCACGGCTTTGCATCCTTGTATCAGGGACTAGGACTGATTTTCCTGTCAGTACATTTTTGGTTTAGATCCATCACTGGAAACTTTCAAGAAGAGACTGGACAGCCATTTGTCTGAAATGGTATAGGGTCTCCTGCTTGAGCTGTGAGTTGGACTAGATGACCTCTGAGGTTCCTTCCAATTCTCTTATTCTATGTTTCTCTATGTTTTCATAGATGACACCTTATTCAGGATGACAAACATTCCAAAAGAATTTAACTGAGTTTGTAAATGGGAAATAAAAGGAAAATTAAGTGACGCACAATGGAAAAACAAGCACACATTGCCAAAATAGTAATACATTTCTGAAACAGTGATGAAAAAAAATATCTGGAGTAGTAGGACATTAGTGTCATAGAAACATTAACAATAAAAGACAGAGAAAATGAGTAAAAATACATGTTAGAAATTGTAATATAAAATGCCTGGTAGCCCATATCAAGAGACTGCGTAAAAATAAAACCTCTTTGTCTAGACTCTAGAATGACTACAGAAACATAAACCTGGAACTTTCAATTCCTGTGAATTAGGAGCATGCCCAATCTAAACTGGTCATTAAGCGATGACATTTTCAAAAATTTCCAACTTGTTATGGATTTAAGCCATGGTTATCTGTTTGTTGCCTTGATAGTGGATCTTCCCTCTCTCTCTCTCTACAAAGGTTATCCTTTCTATTCTCTACAACAATCTACAACTTTTTCAGACCTCTGAAGAAAAGCTAAACCTTTTATGAAACCATTTTAGCTCTGCTGGCAGATTGGGAATATGCATTGAGTTTTAACCCTTCCATTTTAGTCATTTCTAAGCCATCTCTCTTTTTCAAGAAACTGAGAACAAACTGAAGTCAAGCAAGGTGCAGCCAAATTTTCAGTCACTGAAGCTTTCATCCACTCCTATAACCAACTTCAATATATTCAGGTCACTTGCAAGGTTTCCTTGGCCTTCTAAGTCATAATGGCTTTAGATAAATCACAATTTAGCCCCATGTGAGAATTTGTTTACTAAATTAGATGACTGGAATAGGTCGCTCAAAGATCATGGGCTACTTCCTAAAATAAGTGAAACTAATTTCCAAGTGCAGGGAATTTTGAATTTCACTATTCCTCAAGAATTTTAGCAATAAATGAAGTAGGGAACAATTAGGGCATGCTTTTGACCTTCAAAGGGTGTCACTTCTCAGCAATGAAGTACGAGGAGAATTGTGTGGAGTGTCCAAACTGCAGGTCCTGCATTTGGTAGCTCTGACCTAAACCATCTGGACTGAAGACCAAGACAATTAAGCTACTTTTATGACTACAAGAGTGATGTACTCTCTGTTGGCACATTTTAGTGTGGACTCTGGAAAGTACCACTTTGACATGAGCAATTTACTACAGCAAAAATTCACCACACATGTTAAGGTTTGCCTTGCTAATAACACTGTACTTGTTAAACACAATTTTTGTAATTGTGGTTTTTCTGAAAAATAAAAACCAGAAACTTGACGTTCTCTTTTTATCTTGATTAGAGCTGTTCCAACCTTTTAATTGAGGATGTTTTGAGATAGAGAAGTGGTTTAAAAGTTTTTGTGATGTGATAATACTGAAATTGCACGATTCACTTTTTTCCTACTCTTTCTAACAAGTGTAACTTTCTTTGCTGCTGTTTAGATGCTTTTCTTTAATGAGGATTTTTCCTGTGATCCTAGCCAATTAGGGTTCCTACAGTCTATACAGCACATCCCTATGCCACGTAGTCTATCAGATTTGTCTATGTAGTAACTTTAATTATAAAGAAAGTCAGGGCTTTGGCAGTGTAAATTAGGAGCGAGGAGAAAATAGGCTGCTGTTAGAACAAATAGCCTGCCATTCAGTAATAGACAAACTTTTTCCTTATTGTGGTTTTTTTTGGGAACATATTAAGTAATTAAAAATGATAGTTGTCAGAGTGAAGTTCAAAGTCCTACATGATTCAATTCCTAGTCCAGTATGCTGATCTGATGATTTTCCAGCAAGAGGCAAAGACATGAACCACATTGACTGATGTGTATTTGGTTTTCTTGGTTATTTTAAACTGAACTCAATAGCTTTAATTTTATGTGTTAGATTATGTTGGTATCACTGTTGCTGTCTAAGTACCATTTGGTGAAATAACACGATATATATATATATTAAAAAAAAAACCAAAAATTATCTGACTTGTATTATTTCTTTGCATGCTACAGACTATGCTCAGGTATGTCCATAAACCAGACCTTATCATCTCCCTGGATCAGAAAAATCCAGACAGGTTTCCACGTTGCTTCTGATCTTGGATCGCGCAACACAGTAACCATGAAAAGTTTTGCCATACGCTTTGATGGTTTGTTGGATTTACCTAACAAAAAATAAGAAGTCCAATTCCTCTTTACTTTCCACTGGAAAATTGAACTGAGGTTAGGTGTGCTTAATTGTTCTCTTGATCTTCATTTCTCCACTGGGCCTCTGTGGGAGGGAGACTTTAAAAAGAAGTCATATGTGCCATTAAATTGGGGGTGGCTGAATAGCACTGCTATACCACCTGGTTATACATCCAGGTTTGGATTTAAAAGGATACTGGGCAAATGAGAGATTTCTTCCTCACAGAGATAATATATCCATGTTGGAATTTATATAAGAGACCACCTAAGCTCTGCTTCTGTTCCAGAATGGGAACAATAGGTTCCAATTTCCATCATGCTTGCTAAGGGCCTGGTATAAGTATTAATATCAGAAAAACAGATTGTAATTTTCCTCATTATGAAACCTTAACTCCATCTGTTTGGCCAGTGACAAGACGGAGGCCACAAGTTGACAATAAAACTGTGCCAGTAATTAAAGACATATTGAATCAGGGAAGAGAAAAGCAAGGATGTTATATCATAGCTTAATCACTTCGTGAGAAATCCCTTGGTTTTTTCTCCAGAGACACAATTTGGATATTAAAAAGAATTATCTTAGTGATTTATTTTAGTATTTCGGAATAAACTATGAGTAACATGTTTTTATTTTACTGGGATATGCAAGTATGTGAAAATATAGCTTGGTTCAGGGTAGTAGGTCAGTTTGAAGCTGTCATTTACCATTAGTTTATGAGCTGTAATTATGGCTTAGCATGAAGAAAGGGGCAACTTGGGGACATTAAAAAAGTCAGGATAGTGACTGAAACTGCACAGCTGAAGCACTTTGTCTTTTTAAACATCCGTACTATCCAAAAAGGAATAGAGCTTTGATGGTGTGAGCACTTATTGTGGCTTTGGGGAAAGGGTTGTCCTTCCCAAACAGCTACCAAACCACAGATGCACACACTAAGTATAACTAAAATGTAGTGGGGGGGGGGGAGAGAACTGGGAGGGCCAATGGCCAAACAAGCCATGCAGTCTTCGATCATTTACAAAACTGATTCTGGGTTGCTTCCAGATTATTAAGCCATTGTTAAAACCAGTTGTGACTTGGGCCTGTTTCCACTTGCCCCTAGTCCTGTCACAAACTTGGCCTATGAGCTCTTTGCTAGCCTATAAGTGAAATAATCCAAAGTTGTTCTTTGCTGCATTGCCATGACCATTTTTTTTTCTTTTTACAACCCTTTAATTTTATTCGGGGTGGAGTCAGGACAACTGAATGGAGCTGAGCATTTACTGATTGGATGCCCTTCCTGACACCTATGCATAGTGCATAGCAGATATTTCCTCTTTGTGCTTTGTGATAGTGAAACATCTGCAACTACTTTGGATTGAAGTTGCAACCTTCCAAGTGGGAGGCAAGCATCTTCACTTCTAGGTCACCACACTGCTCATTGCCATTACCATATTGCTATTTCCATTATTCCAAAGATAACCAGTTTGATGTACTGTAGTGGTTAAGGCACCAGGCTAGAAACTGGGAAACCAAGAGTTCTAATACAAGTAGTATAGAGTTTATATATAAATATTATGTATTTAATAATAATAGTATAAATAAGTATAAAACCAAGCAATCATCTGGCAGATAATTTATAATTTTATTGATGATGTGAATAAAAAGGCAGAATATTTCTAGATGACCAGTGTATGCTGTATCCAAGACTGTATGCCCATGATATCATGCAGATTTGAATTGTTACCTAATTCTCCACATCTTTGGTAATTTAATTGGCATTTATACTGCTATGTTCCACTCAGTTCTGTAACAATGCAATGAATTAAAAAAAACACAAAATAATGATTCCACAACAGACAACCCAGCATGTTAAAATGCTTTAGCAAATAAAATCCTTTTGACCTGCCACTGAAAAAAGGTATTGAATGGAACCAACCATACTGCCTTCAGGTGGTGTGTGTGTGTGTGTATTTCAGCACTGGAATATAAAAATAGCCTTCCCCACCAAAGTACCTTCTCCCCTTTTTGCAAATATGTCCTTCAAATAATGGAATTCAGAAATGGGGTATTCTGTGTTGCTTTGAAAAGTAATAGAGTTTATGCAACAGTCTCTGTTTTCACTTTGATACAAAAATAAAACTGCTGTTGTCTTTTGACTTAAAATTGTATGGATTGTGTACAGAAGTATCATTCTATTAGACAGAGAATTGGAGAGCATAAAACCTAACATCCTTTTCTTTGGGGCAGGGAAGGTTCAAGAAATAGCAGGACACTTAGCTTAAGATCTATTCCTGATTTATTGAGAAAAAGCATTATGAATTTTCAGATCAACTTTTACAATACAATTTAACTGAATTAATTAAATACAAATTTAATTTAATTGGTATATGAAATCAGGAATCCTCAAATGGCTCCATTCTGCTTGTGAATCAATGAATATTGAACATTGACCTTTGGCCAATCAGTGAACACATCAAACCTCACAGCTTCTGAATATGTAAGTTTGGAATATCTAATGATTGTTATGCTATGCCAATATCTTCTCAAAAGGTTCTGTCCTCCATGTTTTCCTGTTACACATCTTTCCTGCCTGGTTGCCTGTCTCTTCACATTTCAGTTTGGAAAAGATGCTATTAATCATCTAATCATGTCTTTCTCTGAGATTTAATTGAAACTTACTGGCAACCAACATAGCTCATGTAGCAAAAGTGTGGCATAGGTGTATTGTGGCATGTATCACTAGTCACTCCACCTCATATTGGACCATTTTGAGCTTTTGAATGGTCTTCAAGGTTAGCATCTTGAAATATTGACATAGTCCACACATGAATTATCCAAGGCCTAGGTGACCTCCTGAACGGGAAAAATTGACACAAGAGATGAATTTATGCAAAGGCCTTTGTGACCACAGCTGCCACCTGCTCTTCGGGAAGGAACAGGCATCCAAGAAGACTTTCAAATTACACACCAGTCCTATCTGGGAAAGTATAGACCTATTCAGAACTAAAAATGGAGAGTTCCTGTACTATCCATCCACTTACACCCCCCAGCTTCTTAGGGTCAAACCTGTTCTTCCCCAACCAGCCCCCAACAAACTCTAGGCACTGGAACAAGACCTTGACAGCATCACTTGTCCAGGCTAGGGATGAGATATAGTTCAACTGGTGATGGACCTTACTGATATAAGACCCCATCTTTAAGGATGATTTCACCAGTGGTTTCACGTAGATGTTAAACAGGAAGAGTGACATCTTGTGGCACCTTGTAAATCTAGGTGTTAGTATTTGGTGAATATAATTTTGTTCCCCGCAGCTGCACTCGTGATAATTCTTGAGATTTAATTCTATTCTGTTTAAGAATTTGAGAAATTTTAGGCCTGGAGGTTGCTTCCTTCAGGAAAATCTCACCAAACAGCTACTGGATTGCCCTCTGTACTAAGCATACCAGGCTTATCATATATTTCTTTCTGATTTGTTCCTAAAAAGCCCTTTAGGAAAGGAAAATCCCCATTGTATTAATTTCTTTCTTAGGCCACATTCCTCAACCTTGGCAACTTTAAGATGGGTGGACTTCATCTTCCAGAATTCCCCAGCCTGCATCTTAAAGTTAAAAAACACAGTCTTAAACTAGGCATAGGGATGTCCCCATTACAGCATAATCCCATATGTTTTTAGAAACAGGCAGCAGTATCTAGGTCAGAAAGAGATCTCAAAGTTGCCAAATGAGGTGAAAATTTGCCTTTTGGGAGACTCTCCCATTTATTGTGAGAAAGCCAGAGCAGCAGCTGCAATGGTGAATTTATGTAAAGGAAAAACCCCTTCTGGGATGTAGCCAACAAGTCCCAGTTAATTTTCAATCTGTTCAAACCAATGCTAAATTCAAATTAGGGCATGGAAGAAAATCCAAATGTCTGTGAAAATCTTCAGGAGAGTAAAACCTATTAACTCGGCTTTCTTCCAGCCTGGAAACTTCTATCAATCCAAAGGACAAATGCTATAGTTTCATTTCTAGGGCTTTGTTCACACATCACAAAAAAAAAAAAAACAGACAAATTTGCATAATTTGCAAAATTTGTTTAAGGTTGACCTTGATTTATTTTCATTCATTTTAAAATCTGCTTTTGATTTAGTGTGCAAGCTATCCTTCTTTTCTGACATTCTTCCACTATGCCACCTGAAATGGGTTATGGCTTCAGATTGAATCAGAAGGAAAGTCTGTTTCCCAAAACAAAAACCATCAGTGTATCCAACAGTATTGATGTCCATGAAGGTGTTGCTGAAGATAATGCAGGGATTACAGTTATATCTGCAATCATTTCAGACACAGCTTTTTATATCTCTGTTCTCTTCAGCTGGTCAACATGACATCTCCAAATCTCATCAGGAGCAATCTTTACAGAATAAGAAAGCTATAACATATCTGTGGGATTCATAACTGCTTGAATGTTTTAAGCACCCGGATCCTTTTGCTGTAAGTTTCCATGTTATCTATCCTTGTTTCATTTTCATTATAAAGTTCTTCATTGATGGCACATGCCACCGCAGAACTTTTAAAGTAGTAGCGGTAACTTAGCTAATTATCTTTAGCAAATACTTGGCTTTTTGCTCAGTGACACGATCTTGTTGCATTTTCTATATATTTCTCCTTTACATCAATATTGAACCGGTGTCTGTGAATCTCTGCCATGTGGTAGCCCTTTTCATTTTGGCATTTTGCTGTTTGTGTGCTATGGAAAGTTTCTTCCTATTTGCTTTCACCATCAACTGCTGTCCTATGGTGTCAGTAGCAGCAGTTTCCACAGAGATAGCACTTTCAAATACTTTCTAAAATCTTAATTTTCGTAACATTTTTGAAAGCTTCAGCATTCCAGAGACAAGCTGATCTCTCAATGCATCACTTAGTCCTTTGCCATATTCGCAGGGCTGAGATAGCATTTTAAATTTAGCTGCAAAAAACTCTCCCTCTTTTTTTGTTTGTCCTTATAAAACTGTGAAATGCTTTCATCTGTGCTAAGTATGGACACAAATGTTCCTGAATTATTGTTTCTAGAACTTCAAAACTGAATTGCAAGGGACTTTATATGGCTAAGCTTTTCAAATAGTTGCCTTGTTTGCCTCTATTAATCCTGAACAGGCATCAATTTTCAGCAACTATTTAATTGCCTCAAAAAATTGTTCAAGTCTCTTGGTAGTTACTGCCCAGCCATCCATACCAAAATTAAGCATATTCAGACTCCCCTAAAGAACAGTGATTGGGGAAGTCTGGGAATTAAAGTACACACATCTTAAAGTTGCCATTTAAAAAACACTGCCCTAAGGCTAGATATCTTCTGTGCTCCTTTTCTCTTTTTCCTGCAATCACTTTAACATTATTCTTCGTTTTATAGCCTTTTCTTCTTATCCAGAGACAAACTTAACGCTCAGAACTTTTTTTTTTTAATAATCCCACTTCATTGTCTCTGTTGTGTCTTATTCATTGATCAAACAAAAGTTATTGAAGTCAGGAATTGTTGCTTCTATTGTTTGCTTTACAGAAATATAGCAACAACAATAGCATTTAGAATTATATACAGCTTCACAGTGCTTAACAGCCCTCCTTAGGCGGTTTTACAGAGTCAGCATATTGCTCCCAACAAGCTTTGGTCCTCATTTTACCAACCTTGGAAGGTTGGAAGGCTGAGTCAAGCTTAAGCTAGGCAGGGTCAAAGGAATTGAACTCCTGGCAATGTGAGCAGAGTTAGCCTGTGATACTGCATTCTAACCACTGTACCACCAGGACTCTAAGAATTATCTTAAAGTGTTGGCAAGAATTCCAGTATGTTGGCAATCCAGTATATTATAATAACAATATAAGATTACAGGCATTATATTCACATATAGGCCTTGACTTATGACCACATCTGGGGCCAGAATTTCCATTGATGAGCAAGGTGGTTGTTAAATGAATCATGCCTGATTTTACGAACTTTTTGCCATTGTTGTTAAGCAAATCACTGCAGTTTTTCAGTGGCTCCCCCTCCCTCTGTCTGGATACCTTAAAGGATATCTTAAAGAAGGTTCAGTCTAAAATGACTGGACCACCCCTGAGTAAATTATGTTTTCCCTTTGTACTTATGACCAAGACTAGTACGGAGGCTATGTTTTGTGTTGATCTAAATTTGAATCAGTTTACGCAGTGCCAAGAATTGATGACTCACTCATTGGATAACTAGGAGAGATGGGTACATGTCAACCCTGAATCTAATGTAGGACTATTGGCAGATCCCTATGGAAATAACTTCAAGGAAAAAGAATGCCTTCAGTGTCCCACAGGGACTATTCTATTTTATGTGGATGCTATTTGGATTTCATGGGGTTTTGCAATCTTCTGGAGTTTGATGGATTATTTTTCCTCAGGCTAAGGAAAGTTTTGTAAAGCCTACCTCAACCACCCAACTGCAATTTGAGCTAGAAGAAATGTCTGTCTCACCTCAGAATTGCCATAACAAATTCTAGATGACCAGTGTCAAGTTTTTGGCAACTGCTTACAACCAAAAAAGCAAGATTCTCACAGTGTCTTCTTTAAACAGATTAACTGAAAGTGAAAAGAGAACTAGGATACATAAATCTTGGTAAATTGGTATGCTTTTGTTTGGCACCCATATTATCTTGAAATTTATTCTGCTGGAGCATTTTCTTGCTAATCATCATCATCATCATCATCATCATCATCATCATCATCATCATCATCATCATCATCATCATCATCATCATCATCATCACTATGTAGGTGGCTATGAGTTTTCATGATCTTGCAAATGTCCATCATGTTTACTGACCTCTGAGAAGCCAATTGTATCTGGTTTGATCACTAGTTTGGAAAAGTGCTAGCTTGTTCTCAATGAACCAAAGTTTCTTGGCTATATAGGGAATGTGTGAGAAATTGGATTCTGTATTCTCACACAATCTGTTAGAAATCAAAGTCCCAGTGGAAACAAATTATCTGGGACCCTGCTATTCAGGATTCAGAGCTGACTATGGGATGGAAACAGCATTGGTTGCTCATTGGGACACCAATGGAGGAGTGCAATTGCCTGATTCCAATCAGACATCTCAGCAGCTTTCAGTGCCATTAGCCATGTATCTTGTTGGTTCAGCTTCTAGGGCTGGGATTTGTATTGTTTTGCAATATTTCCTCTCCTAGAAGAGTGGTTTTCGCTTGGAGTTATAGAGGAACAGTATGTAGGGCCTTGGTTACTCCAGTGAGAGGTACTTCAGGGCTCAGTGTTTTTCCCCAAGCTATTTAACATCTGTATAAAGCTGGAGGTTAACTACCATTTTGGGATGAGATGCGGTCAGTTATGTATTACCAATCTGGGGCAAGCCAAAGATACTGGGAAAAAAAGCTTGGATTGGTATCTTAATGGGGCAAAAAAGCACAAATTTAGTGCAAGACTGAACTGCTATATATATTGGTCCTGATAGTTATTCTGGAAAGCATCATGCTTCCCTTGAAGAAGCCCCTGCACCACTCTTCCTGGGTTTAAATAAAAGGGAGAGTGTGTGATCAGCATGGTCTTTGCTCATCTTTGGCTGGCAGAAAAATTATGATGTTACCTGTACTGGAATTCTCCGGCATTGGTAAATCATGCTTTAATCATGATTTGACTGGGTTACCGTAATGTCCACTACAGGGAACAGCCTTTGGAAAAATGACAACTGGTGACATGGATTCCACAATGGATCAGTTCCACCATTGTAAGCTAGCTCCTCTCTTGAACTCACGGCACAGGTTACCAATAGGCTTCTAGACTCAATTCAGATAATGATCTATATCAGTGTTTCTCAACCTTGGCAGCTTTAAGAGGGGTGGCCTTCAACTCCCAGTATTCCCCAGCTAGCACTCTTTTAAGGTACATGGATTCAACTCCCAGAATTCCCCAACCAACAGGCTTTAAGATGTCTGGACTTCACCAGAATTCTCGAATTTCTGGAAGCATGTTGGAATTCTGAGAGTTGAAGTCCACAACCTTAAAGAAGCCAAGGTTGAGAAACACTGCTCTATAGAATCTTCATTTTTTTTAATTTTTTTAAAATTAATCTTATAATTCCATCTACAATTGCTCTATATAATCTTATATGGCAGAGGATAAGGTTACATTGGACCATGCCTTGCCAAAATTGAATTTGTCTGTCAAGGGAAGCATCTCAGAAAGAGCTGTTAAGAGTCTCCACCCCCTTAAAGTGAAATCATAGTTCGTTTAGAAAACATTTGTTTCATACAGATCATCTTTGTATGAAGCATGTTGTCAAGCTAACATTGATCTGTGTCCTATCTGAGCCTGTACCATCCCACAATCCATGGCAGTCCCACAAAGAATCAGTGCTTAGAGGTAGAACATCCACTCTGTATGTAGAAGACCCAACTTCAGTTTTTGGCATATTCTGATAAAAAAGATCAGTAGCAGCTAAAGGAAAACACCTTTTACTGTTGGAGTGTTGGTTACTCAGGTGGATCTACTGCAGGATGAGCAAAACTTTCCATAAATCATGCAAAATTGGAATTATGCAGTTACTTGGTCCTCATCTTGCCAAGAAGTTATGGTCCAAGACATTGTCAAGATGCTAGTTGTATTCACAATAAATATTATAAAATAGCAAATTTATCACATCCATTATCACATTTTTTGTCTTACAGGGCCAGGCAGCAAGAAGAAAGCTTCAGGACCCTGTGGCCATCTAGGATCCTTGACTGCTCTCAAATATGCTGTGGTTGGTCTCTACTTGCTGGTATTCCTGATCTTTGTGGGACTTTTTATTCTAGCAGGTAAGAATCAGACCTATACTGAAGCAGCTGCTTATCAAAAAAGAAAGTTCCAATTTTTTTTGCTCAGCAGGAGTGACCTGTCCTCTCATTCCTGTCTAGCAAACAGATTGGCATTTGCTAATAAGAGGGAATTTAAGTTGCACTTGGTTTAGTGTATAGGAAATTGGAGAGATGGTTGCTTATACAAATAAATTGTGTATTTATTATTTATTAATTTTTTATGCTGCCCCTCTCTCCTATAAAGTGAATCTGGGTGGTTTACAAGTTATAAAATATATAATTAAAGATTAAAACATTAAAACTACACCGTTTATAATTTTAAAGCTATACTAAAACCAGAAACAAGATATCACAGGAGGTGACTGAGGTCTTATTATCTGTCAGCCACCTCCAGAAGTGAACAACCTCTTCGAGCTCCAGTTTTAACACCCTTCCAGAAGCCAAAAGGATGGGAGCAGTTATCACCACTGGTGGTAGAGTATTCCACAGGAATGGGACCATTGCAGAAAAGGGTCTTCTCCATGAACCCGCTTGCTGGAATTCCTTAGCAGACAGGATCTGTAGCAGCCTCTTCCACTGGCAGGAGTGGGATAGGCTAGTGCCATTGGGGAGAGATGTCTCCTTGGATCACCTGGACCCATGCAGTGTAGGACTTTAAATGTAACAGCCAACACCTTGAATTGGATCCGGAAGCAAATCTATAAACAATGCAGCTCAAGCTGTAGCGGTGTTATATATGCAGCCCTAGAGGCTCCCAGGACTATGCATTCTACAGCTTCTGAATAGTCTTCAAGAGTAGCCCCATGTAGGACTCATTGCCGTAATCCAGCCAAGAGATGACTAGGGCATGAGTGACCATGCACAGGGCCTCATGATCCAGGTAGGGGCACAACTGGTTGTGCAAAGGCCCTCCTAGCCATGACTGCCAACTGTTCTTTGAACAGGAGTTGTGAGTCCAAGAGGACCCCCAAGTTGTGCACTGATCTGTCTGGGGTAGTACAACCCCATCCAGAGTTAACAATGATAATAAACAACTGGATCCTGAGGTCCCTTGTATCCACAGTCACTTTGTCTTGCCTGGGTTCAGCTGAATTATTCCATTATAATTAGATCTTCTTTGGGGACATGATGAGCTTCTTCAGTGAAAAAAAACATATCCTTCAGCGTTTCACAGGAACAATTTCATTATGAAATAATACCCATGTTCTTATCCCAGGGATCATTGCCCAATTCTCCAGATCTATTCTGTACTCACGTTTCATATTTTCTCTTTATGTCGCCATGCTTCATTTTAGAAGCCAAGAATATTCCTGGTGTTTATATTTATTATATATGTGAAAGGAATCATTGTGCTCTGGTTTGATACTAATAATTCATAAGGGACCCACCAGCACATAAAACAATCTGTGGTTATGCAGTGCATGGTACTTTAAAATCTATATACAGATAAACTTGTCCATTGGGAGGGGACATAGCTCTTTGCATAGAACACACTCAGGTGCCTCAATAATTGGCTCTTTTGTCTGATTACTTCCCTTCCTCCTTAAAATAATAATCATATTTGTTTTCATAATTGTATTTGGGAATCCATATTTAGTGAAGCCCAATCAATAAATATATTTCCCTTCCCCATTTGAAAGAATTACAGCAGTAGAAATTAAGAGAAAGACCTTGCAATTCAGAGAGGTCACTGAACAAAATGGGCAAATAGACTAGGATCGTGTGCACACTATGTAACCCATTGTTTGCTTAATCATGGCTAAAACTATAAAGCATAGTTTCCAAATCACAAGGTCAATGTTCACGCATAGCTCTAGGCCAAAAAGAAACAAATCACCTTATGGCCTGGTCTTAGCTTCTTATGAAAAGATGAATCTCAAAAAAGATTCCTTGAAAGAAAGCTACATTCTGACAAATAACAAAATCAAACTATCCTACAAACTTTTAAAATAATGATTCTTAGGCTCTTTGACCCAATTATCCCTTTTTCTGAACTCAGATGATATCATTACAACTTCCCTTTTACAACTCTCATCCCGTAACTAATTTAAGGTAGAGTCAGGGCAACTGGATGGAGCTGAGCGTTTACTGGCTGGATGTCCTTCCTGATGCCACGTGGAGTTCACAGCAGATTTTTTTTTTTCTTTGCACCCGGGAAGAGAAATATCTGCCGCTACCTAGAATTGAACTCTCAACCTTCCAAACGGGAGGCGATTAGCTTCACCACTAGGCCACCATGACACTCATCATTACACCTACAACCCTTCCCAAAAATTCTATTTTTTGGCAGTGGCACTGGCATTGGCAGACTCAGTGGATCCTCAGAAACAATTACACATTATTCTATTATCTTCAGTTTAAGAACCACTGGCTTAAAAGCTTTCCATTACAATAATTAGAAAAAATTAGAACCAAATAGACATTGAATCAAAGAGGTAAGGGCAGAAAATAAGGCATGTTGTTTCCAAATCTTCCAGTCTGTTTCAATCAGTTAATCAACATCCTTGTCTTCATACAGTGAAACCTTTCTGCTCTCCTATTTCTATTCTTGTCACTGCCAAGGAGGATTTGGAGGTACAGATAAAGGCATAAAGAAATAGCTCAGTGATTATCATCAGGCTGGCAAGGATGTCTCGGTTCCAATATTCAGGCAATAAGCTGAGTGAGATTCATGGGTGACCACAAACCAAACCCAAGAGATTTGGTGCACCATCTCTGGATTTGTGGGTTGGGAAGCTGCAACTATAACATATTTCCAGAATATCTGGGAAGGTGTAAGTCAAATCTCCCCATTTCTGCAAAGAATATGGGCCCTGGCCCCAAAACCTCTGGGAATCTAAATATTGTATGATGACCCATTGGAAGAACCAACTTGCAGTTTTTATTTCTCCTTTCATGAAATCTTATTCCAAAATGCTGTTAAGGACACAGAGGCATCTGTTGTTGCCACTGTTGCATTGGAGCATTAACAGTCAACATTTTGACAAGCACATCACGGTAAAGCCCAAACAGAATTCAGAGTACATATTGTGCTCATTCAATATAAGCTTCCCCCTTCATCTTAGAATAGCTCTCCTCAACCCTACCATATCAAGAACAGTCATTAACAGTGTGAAGGGAAAGTGTTGCTGGACAAGCTGTATGCCAAAGCAGACCCTTAGATCAAAAATTGGCATCTATAGGTATATGCTGAGGCCAATGTACTAGCAGGATTCATGGATGATTGCAGCATAGTAGCTGACATTTGACATTAAATCTGACAATGAAAAGTTTGACATTTTAATACACAATAGTGGGTTGCTGACCTTCCCAACAGGTCCATCCTGTTCTTCCCTTCCTGCCAATACAGGCCATGGATCTTCTGCCATTTCAGAATCTGCTCAGTTATGTGAATAAAATTAATAAACAGGATCAGAGAGACAACAGCCAACAGATCATGAGGTGATGGAGAAGCAACCATCTATGAATAAATTCCTCCATGCTAAATCATGGTTTGTTTGCTGAATAAGTCATGCGAAGACATATCTCATGGTTCACAAATGGAAATACTAGGCCCATACAGTATGCTATGCCATCAAGTTTCCTGGACAGAACTGAATTGATGTGCATCCCAGAGTGCAATGGATTGGAGTCCTATTTCATATCAGCTGAAGACACCATTTTCTGGCCTAGATAAACCATCTATTCACAGCACTGTTCCTTTCATCTCTGCTTTTGCTTCAAGGTTCTTGACTTTCATTCAAGTCAGGTCCAGCCTGTCACCTGCTGTGTTGGGTTACAGTTCACAGTATTCCCAGTCAGGTTGGAGGATGTCAGACAGTAGCAATAGCAATAGCACTTAGACTTATATACCTCTTTACAGTGCTTTACAGCCCTCTCTAAGCAGTTTACAGAGTCAGCATGTTGCCCCCAGCAGTCTGGGTCCTCATTTTATCAACCCCAGGATGGAAAGCTGAGTCAACTTTGAATCGGTGAGAATTGAACTGCTGAACTGCTGGCAATCAGCAGTCAACAGAATTAGCCTGCAATAATGCACTCTAACCATTGTACGACCATGGCTCTTGATTCAGGGCAGATTGATTCAGGCTGTTTTGACTCCAAAACTCTTAACCAGTGGTGGGCTGCTGCCGGTTCGGATTGGCTCGCCCGTACCAGTAGTTCCGACCACCTGCCCCGGTGCTATCCCATCTTTAAAACTGGCTCACTCAGCCTGCCCCCGCAGCCCAGCTGAGTTCCACACCTCACTCGCTTTACTCACTGTGGCTGCTGCACACAGGAAATCCCCATTTTTTGCAGCTGTGCGAAGGGGGCGTGCGCATGCGCGTGTACATTTTTGGTTGTGCACTAGGTGAACTAGTTGTTACAGTATGTGCAGACCACCTCTGCTCTTAACCCATGTAACAGAAATGAAGGTGATAAATATGCCTGGGTGTCATTTATTTATTTATTTATTTATTACATTTACATTTATCCTCTATGGGTTGGCAATGAAATGCTCAGACAGGACAAAAACAGGACTTGGTTGGTCATTTTCCCTGCTTCTTTTCTTTCCCATCTTTGCAGGCCAACTAAGCATTATTGGATGGCCATGTTGTGGTCAGGTTTCTTGGGATTTCCTTTTCATTTGAAGGATTGGTCTCAAGTGTTTGCTTTCTCTTATGGAAACCTGCCACTTTCTTTCCTACATTCTGCCACTTTAAACAATCCACTCATTTCTCCTTTTATTTATTATTGTCTACTGTGAAACTTCATTTGAAATGTCATTGCATTGATTTGCCTTTTCATGAAAACTCTTGGTGTTCCTGAGGAACAATGCTGAGCTGAAAGACAAGATGGCACCATCTTCTACAGCCAGACTGGCAACCAAACCTTGTTTCAGTCCTGGCAATTTTCTTTTATAAAATCTGAAGGTGGCAGGACAGATTAAAAAGAGGGGGGGGGGAAACTCTTCTTTTCTCCATTTGCTATCTCAGGCAGGTTCCTTCCTCTGCCTAACAGTAGGACTGACTCTAATTCAATACATGAGCATTCTTAAATATTAATCTAGTTACTCTTACTGTGGACACGGAGAAAGTGACCTGGGAAGGGCTGCTGATTTAGATGGACCTATGTTTAAAGAGGAGAAAGATTTGCTATCTTCTACTTCTATATTTGAAAGTGAGAGCCAAGCCACTTGAAGTCATGTAAGGGGGCTGGCAATCCTATATTGTAATCATTGCCCTAAAGAGTCCATTGAGATGGCTACAGTTGTTCATTTTCCTGGTTTTTTTAAATCATACTATAGATGTTTTAATGCTGGGCAGTTATGTAAACTGCCAATCGTGAGATTGTAGTAAGGAAAGAAACAAAACAAGAAACCATGCAGTACATTTGCCTAAAGATTTTTTTCCATGCAAAGCATATGAAGCAGCTAGCTAATTTGGCAAGCTGTTCTCTGTGCATTCAAGATCCGGGAAGCAGCTGTTCAGGGTTATTGGTCAGAGTGGCACTGGATGGGGGCTTGGTGTTAATTCACCAAACCACCCTAATCTGCCACTCAGATTAACGGCTTCGTTTTTCCTAATGGAGTAATGAGAGGATGAGGGTAAAATGTTCTCCACCTTGTTGTTTCTGCCAAAGGTGCCTTTCTCCCCTCCCCCCAACATCTGATTGCAATCAGAATAAGACAGGAACTTCCCCCCTCCTATGAGAGATTATTGTGATGCCAAATTGTTATTTTTGTATTTGCTTTTTCCCTCTCTCCCACCCCATTATGATTTCTCCCTGGAGGAAGGTAAATGCAATTAAATATGAAAACATCCGCCCACCCACCTCCCTAAAAATACTTCTTCCAGGGCGGAGGATGAAATTGCAATGTGCCTGGAATAGAAGGCCCCATTTTCCTAAGAGGAGAAACATGAGCATGAATCACCAACTAAGTCATCACAGTGGATTTATTTAGACTTGCTATTGAAATACGTAGAATTGAAAGAAGAGCTCTTTTATAGCAATGGCTAGACTATGCTAGCATTCTTCTCAATCATCATAGACATACCAGCTGGAACTGATGGGCATTACATACAATCTCAGACAACCAAAGTTGCAAAAAAGCTGGCCTAGGTAGTTTGGTCCATTTATCTCAGCACTGCATATCTAGTTTCAAGGTCGCAGAGATCTTTCCCACTGCACCAACCTTACAGGCTGAAAGGAGGAGATCCAAGAACATCAACTTGGAAAAAAAAAGTTGACTGTGTGGCCATTAGCAGAAACTAGCCACAGCGACTCTGTATTCAAACATAACATTTCACTGAAGAATTGCATTAGAAAATAGAGGAATGTTCTTTGATAGTTAGTTTATGTGTTTCTCAAAGCTATTTGATACATTGACCTCTTTGGCCAACAAAATGTAAGACCTGGTGGTATTATGGCCATTCTCAAAGGGAAAACCAGATGACCAAAATCCAGGAAACATCATACGCATTTCAAGGCTGTTCCAAAGTGATTCGTAGGGTCAGTCTGGACTGATTAGAATCATGTGGTTTGACCCTCAGAATAGATACATGCTGTCAAAGTTATCCCAACTGGGCAAAGACCTCATTTGAGAGAGCTCAAGTTTCAAGAAGCCTTTATCAAAAGCAGAAAGGAGCCACTTGTTCCAGTAAACAGCTTACAAACTAGTATACATGATCCCAAACAAAGGAAATCAAAGAAGGCTGTTGACATTGTACACTGAAATGAAACTGATCTCTGCATTAAGAAACAGATTACTTGATCAAAAGTGAGTTACAAATATAAAATATTTGAATTATCCTTAGCCAAACTCCAGCTATACAGGGACTGTGCCTCCCAGAGTTCTTATCCAGTTTGGCCACCAACAGGCTGGGGAATGGGAGGACCAACACAGAGTATCTTACTAGGAGTAGGGAAATGATGACCATCGGTTCTCCCTCATTTGACCTAATTGGTGAAATTCATTTCTTTCTCAACTCTAGACAAGAAAGCAGAGAATAGGAAGCAGCTGTTGTTACTATGCTAAATAACTTGGGGGGGGGGGAATACTCAGCTTCCTTCAATAATCCTGACAAGTTTAATTATTTAATTTATGACTAATCCCTAACCTTTCCCCATTTTAAA
>JANHFL010007634.1:101958-115551 GCA_032468155.1 Oxyrhabdium leporinum
CCCCCCCCCCCCCCCCCCCCCCCCCCCGCCCCCCCCACCGCAGCTTCCTTCTATAATCCTGACAAGTTTAATTATTTCATTTATGACTACTCCCTAACCTTTCCCCATTTTAAAAGGCCAAATTTCACAAGATAGCAGCAGCATCTTCTCTCTCTGACTTTAATTAGCCTCTTTCCAGCTCAATCAGGCATTTTGGGAAAGTACTTCCAAGAACTAACTCTGGGCAGTTTCTGTGCAGGGAGCAATCTTTAGCAAAAACTCTTCCTGGAAATGAGCATATGGATTATCTTTGGACTGATTATATATCTGAAATTCTGACCACAGTGTGACCATTAGGGGCTCTGGTTGTGGATTTCCTTCTTCTTTGCCCCTTTTGGACAAGGGAGGAAAGAAGGAAACAATTGTACCATTTTTCCTGTCACTTGGACTAGAAGGGGAAAGTAGCACCACTATGATTAATTTTACTGTAATTGGTCAATCAATCAAGACCTATCTTTTTCCCTCCAAATTGTATTTACAAATTACAAAAAAATTTTAACAAAACACCTCCGTATACTCAAAAACCCCAACACAAATAACAAAACAACTTTTTAGTTTAAACATCCATTCATTGTTCTGTTTTTCCATTGAAGAACTTGTAAAAGAAAAAAGGTGTCCTCTCCATTTATTATTCCATTAACGAACATTAAAAAACCACCAACCTTTTCATCATTCCACTGACAAACTAGCTCAAATGACTGCAGAGGGTAATGACTGGGATTGGGGACAGAGTAAGCAATTGGAGTGGAGTCTGGCAGATCAGACTTTTGATAGCAGCAGTGTTTTTCCTAAATCTCTTCCCTAAGACCAGCAATCCCATAACCGGCGGCAGTGGGGGGGGGGGGGCGGGCGAGGAAATGATTTTGCATGTGTGCTGCTTGCGCAAATACAGCTTTGCACGCTTGCCTGCAGCTTGCGTGGCCTGGTTCCCAATGGGCCATGGCCCAGTACTGGGCTGTGGACTGGGGGTTGGGGACCCCTGCCTAAGACCCTTCAACCAGAGCTATTACTATTATACCTGAATCTTCCAAGCATGCACTTTACTATTGACTCCATGTCACTCTACTGGGGCATACTAGGCTCATATAGATGATATATCCATAAATTCCGGAGAGTGATGCTTTTAATTTTGTCTACCGATAGATACCTTGTGATCCCTGGTATATATATATTCTAGTAGTGGCACTATTTGTTTTTTCTTCTCTTTTCTCTCATTTTTGGAAGCTGCCTGGACAAGAAGTCCTTGCAGTTTTCTTGGCAAGGTTTGCCATTGCCTCCTTCTTAGGGCTGAGAGAAAGTTCTGGCCCAAAGATACCCAGCTGGTTTTGTGTCTAAGGCAGGACTAGAATTCACAGTCTCTTAGTTTGTTGCTTAATGCCTTAACTCCTTACGCCAAGGCGATTTTCGCTTATTTGTTTAGAAGCAAGCATAATAATGGAAACCAAATCTCCATTGCTGTAGAAAAAGGGTGATCATTTGAACATGAAAATCCATTTTGTATCACAATAAGATACAACACAGGAACTGTAGACTCCAACATCAAATAATAATGTATGTTGTTACAGGAGAATCCAACGTAATAAAACCTCTACTCTTCATGACTTTCACTGCTCCTTTTATGAATATTTCTGTTGAAGGCATTCAATATATTTTGGATTATCCACAAAGAAATAGGATGCAATTCTGCTTCCTTCAAAGCACAGCAGTGTTTAAGTATTCCTTGATTAAATGCAGTGTGAAACACAACATTGAGAAGAATAAATGAATTTTTTTTCTTAGCACCCATTCCTTTTGTCCCTGCCTCTTCCCCACAAAAAAGATGCATGTCAGCAGAATTGGGAGACAGACCATATTTTTTGGTAGAACATTTTCATATTTGTCCTAAACAAAATAGATAGAATTATGAAGTTTTGCATCGTCCCCTAACAATGTTGCACAATGTTCATCAGATTTAAATTCATTTCCTAATGTTTTATTATTTAGGTGACCATCCTTCAACACTGTTTGTAATACTGCAAGAAATGGGGCATATCCTTTGCTTTAGAAACAATAACTTGTAAAAACAAAAAGAAAAGCTACAGAGGCACTTCAAAAATAGTTGACACCAAGAAGAGAAGGGGCACCCATTGTCAATCATAACAGAAAATATCTGAAGAATAATATTACTTTCCAGTAGATTATTTCTGCAGCAGCTGGGGTGAGCCTATCCATAGTTTGAAACAGCTCTTAGAAAAGCAGCTGTAAAAATGACTAAAGCCTTAAGCAGTACTAGCATATGAACACATGAGTCACCACCTCTTGGTATATCTTTGTACATGGATATTCTAATCTATATTACAGTTGTAATCCAAAACTTGCGCGTTGAATACTGTTCAGCTATTCTCAAGAATTATGCTGTATTTGTGACCATAGAACAGTTTCACCCATCACTTATATGAAATCAACATTTCATATTTATTTTCATTAACTACACCAATATATGCATGTTCAAAAATAGCTTTCCAAATACATTATATTACATTTCATTTAATTTTTATAAGGACTGATGCTATATTAATTTATTGTATGTTCATGTTATAACTATTGCCAGTGACAGAGAATAAAGTTTAAATTTAATACTTAAAATTTAAGGGAAGGAAGGAAGGAAGGTAGGTTTTTGTTTTTTTTACTATATTAGGAAACCGTTAGGAATTTATCAAATAACATATGACCCCAAATATAATTATATATAAACAGCTTAAATAGTTATTATTAAATATCCAGCTATGTCATAATCCATTGTTTGGTCTGTCTCCTTTTAGTTAAATGAACTTCTTTCTGCTGATTGTTATATAAATTCAGAGGACAGCTATTTGTGCAACATGTTTGGCCTAGATCCTGATCCCACAAGTTAATTAAGCCAAGGGGCCTCTAATAAATGTCAAGCCAACTGGATCCTAATGGTAGATCAAATCATTAAAAACAATTCACTGTCATTATTTTTTAAAAATAAGTTCTTTGCCACTTCATAAATTTTCATCTGTATATTTGGCTAACTTTTAAAATTATTTTAAAGGAAAGTTTCTAAGCAAAACCTGTGATCTCTCATATACTTGATTATAGGAAAACAGCTAGTCTGAAATTTTTTTCTCTATTTTCATTGGCTAATTAACAGTACACCTTTTCTAATGGGGTAATTTTTCTTCATTGCTAATGATAAGGGGGGTAGGGTATGTGGGATGATTTCATCCCTCTTAATTAAAAAATGACACAATTATTAAAATTTGCATTTAACTGCTAAGCTGAAAAATGATAATCAAACTTGACATTGCATAGAAAGTGAACAATATTAGTGTGCAGGACTATATATATTTAAAGTCCTGCATGAGATATGTAATATATAGCTCTGCATCATACTGTATAATATATGTGGGTATATGCATAATTTTGTATTTATTTATTTATTTAGTCATGTTTATGTAGTATATATATATTAGAGGCGGAGACTCTTTGAGAGCTGTATGCAACGAAATTTCATTTTAATGTATGCTGATTAGTGTACATTCAAAGTGACAAAGTTATTCTAAGTCTTCTAAGTCACACACACACACACACACACACACACACACTATGCCATGTGACAGGATTATCAGGAAGAAGGAGTATGGAGTAGTACCAGGGCCTGACAAATTCGTTCCTAAAAAGAACCTACTATATTTGTTCTGGAGACTGACAAATTGATAAAAGTTTTTTAGTTGTCTGAAGGCATGCCTGTTATATACCTCATGCAGGGGGAAGGCTTGATTGGAAGTACTTATGGCTCTCTGCTTATGACTGAATCAGAAAGATCTCTCCAGCTTATGCTTAATAACAATAAATACTTTGCTCTTAAAAAGAGAGCTCCCAGGTAGTCCTTTGAATTTTGTAGTCCAAACAGAGAGCCAAAATGGAGGCTCCCAGTTCCAGTGATCTAATCTTTCACCAGTATGGAAAAAGTGAGAGCAAAGGTGCTTGGCTGTAAGATATTAGAGCAAAAAAGGGAAATGATGGTTCTGTTTTGACTCTGGAGTAGAAATCAATTAAAGAAGAATGGACTGGTCATCTCTACAGCCAGCTGCTCAGAGTTTTGAACAAATGGCTTGCTACAGAAAATAAAATATAATCCAGGTTTTTTCCCCCAAAAAACCTGGTGACTTGAAAAAGTATGGACTTCTTTAGCCAATGATGGCAGGGGAACTGTGGGAGTTGAAGTCCACACATCTTCAAATTGCCAAATTTGAAAAACAAACACATTTATCCATAAATACGTCAAATTACTAAGAGATATTATATCTCTTTGTCCTACTCCCTGATCAGTGTTGTTCATCTGCTAATCATCTAATTTATTTTCACATATATTTCTGCAATCTGCCACTCTTATCACATTATTCTCAATGCACCTTCATTGCTGCCTTCATATAAAATATCCCATATTTTACCATAATCAAATCAAATGTATCATGAATTTTATTCTCATATGTCTTTAAGTGATCTGATGAACAGCAAAATTTCTTGTTTTATTGGGATCTCTTATTCTTAGTTGTAAGCCACTCAGAGTTTTGTTTAAAATGGCTGGCTATACAAATCTTTTAAATAAATAAATGATCTGGTCTACACTGCACACTCTTTACCAAACATAAACCTGCTTTTGGGGGGAAATTGAGTGCTTTTGAGTCAATGTTCTTCACAAATCCTGCAGGACTTTTTGGCAAGGTTTTTTGGGTTTGGTCTCGCATTGCCTACATCCTAGGGCTGAGAGAGAGGGACTGGCCTAAGGTCCCCTACTGGCTTTGTGCCTAAGACAGGACTAGAATTTATGGTCTCCCTGATTCTAGCCCAATGTTTTAACCACTACATCCATTTTGTTCATTGTCAGCTCTTATATTCTTCAAGTCAGAATTCTGCTAAACATCTTCTCCAACATTCTTAACAGACTTTCTTCCCTCCAGTTTTTGCATTTTCTCCTTCTACCTTTCTCTTTATGTAAGAACAGTAAATACATTCTTCTAATTGTTAGGCCCAGCTGTAGTCTTTGCACACATCTTAAGCAAATCACGCAGCTATTCCAAAAATGAAGCATATTACTCATATCATAACCATTTCTCCATGCTTGCTTCCTTTTCAACTTTCTTACAGCTTTCATGTTTTCTTTTTAATCATTTCTTCTTGTACAATAATGTTTATCGCATTGTTTCAGTTCTTTCTTTAAGATACAGTATCAGTACCATTCCTGGAAAAGAAACTTCTTAAAATTATCCTTCCAGCATTCCTTCAACTTTTGGCTAAAATAATTTCAATGCTTTTCTTTGCAATTCCATTCACTCTGCTGGGTGACCTTCTTTAGCCCTTTTTAACCATTCCAAAAACAATTATTCATTTCCATTAAAATGATCCTGCGTTTCTCTGCCTCTTTCAATTTCAACTGCTGATTATATTCTAAGCAACCAATGTTTCTTTACAATATTGCAACAAACACTTACATGCAAGATTTTTCTCTTCTGCACTCTGTTTCAGTCATCATTCCACCAGTCTTTTTTATACTTTTATACCGTTAGACTAATGCCAGGCATTTCTGTGATTCTCTATAGCGGGGGTGTCAAACTTACATACATCATGTCATGTATCGGGACTTTTTTCCCCTTCGCTAAACCGGGCATGGGTGTGGCCAGTGTGTGATGCATCCGGCCCATGGTACGGGAGTTTGACAGACTTGCTCTATAGCATAATTCTTTTTACTTTGTTCCAAACAGTTTCTACTTTCTCTTTCAAACCCTTTTATCCTTCATTGATTTTCTCAATCTTTTATCATAAACCATGAAATAAATCAGGCTTTTTTTTTCTTTTACTAATTCTCTTTCTACTCATATGCATGAATACAATATTTTAATCATGTATTTGAAATGAACAAGCTCTTACCTAAGCAAATACTCATCAAACCATCACCATTCTCATTCATTCTTGAATCTGTGAAAGTATATTCCTTCTACTCTTTTTTCCACCCACCATTCATACCACCAATGAATCCTCCCCCTCCCCCCCAAATAGCAATAATTTCGAATGTTACAGGTCTAGTACTTCCATTATTAATATTCACAGGAGTATAATATGCAACTATCATCAATTTATTGATTGCTAGTTTCATACACACCTGCAACAATCTAGATAATTCAGTTTCTTGCTTTCTGACATATATTTAATCTTTTCGTTTGTAATTAAAATAGACCTTTGCTCTTTTTCTGTATTTGCAGCATTCTTTTTGAAATCATGTGTGTTCTCATGTGTTGAGTGCAAAACCACTTGTGCGACCTTCTAAAGATTATTATTTAAAGATTGTTGGGCTTTAACAAGGCAATGCAGGCATATGGTACATCCAGCCCCATCCAGAATGCTTTCAAAACAACCTGGTAGCCAAGTATAATTTCCAGTTGGAAAAAAAAAATAAAAAAAGGGGAAATTGGTTCCTCCATCTAATTTGGGGAGTAGGGACAAGGGAAGAATTCCGAAATAAACATGTTAATCCAAGAAAACATTCCAAACCACAGTGTCGAGGGGAAAACTTCATAATTTCACTCAGCCATTTCAAAATAATTGCCTCCATCTCACTTCTCCCTGGCCAGGAGTTGGCTGTCAGTGTTGGACGCTTTTCTTCTAAGCTGTCAATAGTCTCTGCTGGTTTAGCCAAACTTGAACACTTTTTTTTACATCAACAGTTGATGTCTATATGGACAGGCATTGCTAGTCTTAGCTGCTGCCATATATCATAACTAATCACATCAGGCAGAATAGGACCTACAAGGGAAAGATTAGCAATCCACAATTCATATACAGGCTTTCAATCCATTTTTTCAGCTCTTCAAAATTACTTGAAATTATGTCCCAAAGGTGCTTTTTCAAAAGGCAACTGGACTTTGTTTTTCCTTGAGGACATTTCGCTTCTCATCCAAGAAGCTTCTTCAATTCTGACTGAATGGTGGAGGATGGAGGGATTTATATTCCTTGCAGGCATCTGGTTGTTAGCTTGGAACTTAGTTCCAAAAAGGTTCCACACCCATTTGCACTATTCAGGTGTCCCTGAGGGCACAGATAAACCACCAAGTGGCCTCAACGACTCTCAGAAAGAATGCTAACAAGCTGATGACTGCAAGGAAAATAAATCCTTCCATCCTTTGCCATTCAGCCAGAACTGGAGAAGCTTCTTGGATGAGAAGCAAAACATCTTCAAGCAACAACAAAGTTTAGCTGCCTTTTGAAAAAGCATCTTTGGGACAACCATAATTTGGATGACCGAGAATCTTCATTGGTATTTGAAATTATATCACTAAAACTCAATAGCAAAGCACTAAAAAGAGCAGCACAATTTCCAAATTATTTTTACTACTGTCTTTAAAACAATGTGTAAACTTCATACACCTTGACAAATCTTTTAAAAGAAAATAAAATTGTATTTCCATGACAAAATATCCTGGAAACCATTGGGTGCCTGTATGTTCAACATCATTCATTGTAATAAGTTGCTAATTTTTTACACTTATGGGCATAATCAGCATAGGTGTCACATAATATTGTGAAGCATTAATAAGAATTTATTCTTTAACCCATGGGTAGCAAATAAATCTAATAAGTAAAGCAAATAAATTCTAGGATAGTTTGAACTTGAGGTAAAATGTTTCCAAACTGGGCACAGAAATGAATTTGTAAAGATGAATCTTGGGGTAATAAAGAACCAAAATTCAACATAAACAGTTACTTGGGCTTGCCAAGAAATCCATCTACATACAGCTCTATATCAACCTATTAGTCTGCTGGCACTTCTTACAAAGAAGGAAAGATCCCTTCACAAATTCAAAGTATCTTTCAACAAGCCAGAGCTATGCAAATGTGCTAGATTGTAAACCCATTATGACAGTTTAGGAATAATGGGAGTTGCAACCTGATAATTCTTAAGGGTGCTAGATTGGTTGAAATATCTGAACCATATTCAGAGATATCTTGTTGGTAGTTTTCTATTTAAAGGCAACTATTTCTGATGCATCTGCTACGTTTCTCTGTATCTTCTCAGATGCATTCAGACCTCAGTTACAGAATGTCTCCAGTAGAAATCTGAGCTGCAGGGAGAGTTACATTTCTCCTTTAGCCCCTTGTTTGATTACTTGATGTTGGATATCAATACCACAGTGCCAAATGTTGGAACTTCAAAATGAACCCCCTTTTCTCCCAGCAGGGTCTCAAAAACTAGAAAATCCCCCCCCTAATGTTCTTCCTTGAAATAAACTTCACATCCAATTAAAAAGAAAAAGAAAAAATAGGAAGGTTTATTTTCTTTTTGTCTTCTGTCTAGTCCTGTTCCAATAAAGATTCTCAGTTAAACCACCCGTAATTCCAAGACTCTAGTTTTGGGCCAAAGAATGTGGAAAGTGTGAGGCAATTGGGAGGCTCTGTTTGTGGGCCAAAATAAAGCAGTGCTTCAAAAAACATGCTTGTATGTAAGATGTTGAGATGTTGTTCTTCCAAAGTTTCCTCTCCTTGCCTATCCTTTATCTTTGCTTGCCACAAGATAGATAAAGACAAGAGAGAGAGAGAGAGAGAGAAATAAAGAAAGAAAAAAAGAGAAAGAAAGAGAAAGAAAACTATTATGTCTGGATGTGGGCAGAAGTGACAACACAGAAGAGATTAAATATGATGAATGGATGTGTAAACAGCAACTTTATGAAGTGTGCAGCTGGAATACGGATGGGGTTTGGCTTGCTAAAGGATTTATTTGTTTGTTTGCAGAATGATGGCTAACTGCCCTGCTCAGATCCAAAATAAATGCAATTGTATGTTTTTTATTTGAATTGTGAAGAAGGATAATGTTTGTAATTTTTTTAAAAAAAATATTTGTTTTATTAGTATAATATATAAAAATTCCATTTCAATCAAACAGTGTGTTGTCTGGGTACAATTATTTTTAGGCAATCATAATCAGAGTGTTTACAATAACATGTATCACAATAACATTAATACTGTAGTAACAATAATATTTTGTTTGTCCATTTTAACAAATTTCCATTTTAACATTTATCCTTTTTATGTCCCTTTCTTTCTAACTCCTGTTTTTATTGTCTAGCCATTGATAAAATGAGTCCCATGTCAAAAAGTATTTAATTTCTTCTTTGTCTTTAATAGTAAGCGTTAGTCTATCCATTTCTGCACATTCCAGTATTTTCTTAATTACCTTCTCATCTGTCGGGATCTCATCGTCTTTTAACGACCCCATAATCCCTTGCGGGGTGGAGTCTGGGCAACTGAATGGAAGTGAGTGTTTACTGGCCAGATGCCCTTCCTGTCGCCAATGCAGAGTTATATTCAGCAGAAATATTCTCATTGTGCCCAGAGAGAGAAATATCCACCTCTACCTAAGATCAAACTCACAGCCTCCTGACTGTGAGGCGAAAGCTCCACCTCTAGGCCACCGCACCACTCATAGGTATCTGTATTTTGGGTTCCTTTCCTTCCAGGCATTTTCAGAGTCTGCTGTGTGGTAGCAGAAAACAGGAACATGATAATACGTTGAGGAAGATTCTGGAAGTTTGTCTGGAAGTCATGGCGACTGGACTTCATTTCTTTTTGCATCTGAAACGTTTTGCTGTTTATCCAAGTAGTCTAAAGCAAAAAGAGAAAAGAAATCCAGTTGCCAATTTTCAGACAGGAATGTGAAGAATACAAAAGTTTTACAAGATCTGTCTGTTCTTAATAATTTATCCCAGTCTTTCAAAAAAAAAAAAAAATAATCAGAATTATTTGATCACATTTAGATTATCCACGTCAAAAAGCTCATTATCTAATCTAAGACAGAATAACCAGAAGTCGTATTTTAACTTGGGCCTCCTCGGTGAAGGATATCTTTTTTCCCCCAGTAGACTAGAGGGAAATTTAATTTGTTCAGTCGTTTTCTTTTGAAATCCCCACTGACTCTCTGTCTTTGACATCCTTTCCTTATATTGTCCAAACAGATAGAGCAGAAACATCTTCTATTAAGGTTTTCACCTGCATCTGCAGTTGTTTTCCAAAGTAAAGGAATGAAAAGGTACATAATCACAGGTGAAAGCCACATCTTATGTGAATAGAATTGACATGCATGTAATTATTCTAAAAGAAGCTTTTAACCTAGATTGAAGGGAAACTGATTGTCCAACCGAACCACAGTTTTTACTTTTCACGGAGCACACATGAAGATAAGTGTGTGCTTTAACTATGTCTTGTCTGTAAGATTTGCACGTTTTGGAAAGCCTGCTAGATACTTGAGAATCGTTTGAAAGGGCAGAAAGTCAATGCGTGTTCATTTTAAAATTTCATTAGTCTTCCTCCATGCATGCAAAGCATAAATTCATATCAGATTAATTACTTGGGTTCAGGGGATAAAGCAGATTAGCCTGGTTAGTCCTTAGATGGAGAACCTCCAGAGAGTACCTGGTCTGTTGGCTTGTCAGGGAAGTTCAATCAATCAGAATAGGGCAATAGGCTGACTCTGTCAACCACTCAGAGGGGACTATAAAAGCAGAATGAAGCAGTATATAAGTCCTAAGGGCTATTGCTATTCTAGAGTGCTACCAAATGCAGCACGGATGGTAGGATCCAGAACCGATATGATGGCATCCAACTACATAATTTGCTAGTGTATTGCCTGATCTTGAGATAGTGCTTAAATGGGGAAGCTTAAATGGGGATCTAGACTTTGAAATCGAAAAGGTTCATTGTGAGAAAGTAAGGACAAATCACTTCCGTGTTGCTGCCAAGAAAATTCACAAATATGCCCATGAGGAGTTCATAAAATCAACCAGAGTTGAGCTGAGTTTGAAGAAGCCTTAACCAAATTAAAATTTAAAGCAGTGACTGCTGCATGCTTTAGAAAAATTGATTAAGCAACCATCATTGTCTTCTTTCTCATAGAAACTAAATCTAAATGATTTAAAAGAGGAGTTGCTATCTTTGTGCTTCAAGGACATTTAAAAAAATAAATTATCCTTTTCAAAGACCTTGCATCTAGTTGGGAAAGTGTATGGATTGAATTTCATCTACAGGCATCCTTTTTAAAAACTAAATCACTAAAAGGAATGCTCCTTTTTTTCTAATGGGAATTGCTGAGTAATGCACATTTGTTTTATTTATGTATCATCTACAAATGTACCATGGAGGAAAGTACATTTTCAAGAAAAGGATTTTTATATTTATAGTATCGCGTCCGTTTGTGGAACAAATTTTTGGGTGGAAAGAAAAAAAAGAAGATGCATGAAACTAGGAATGTAAAGAGTTGCTGAATAGTCAACACAATTATTATGTAAGATATGTATAGTATTTCTTTAAGCGATGGCGGTATCTGATATAAATTAATTCAACTATTCTTACATAAATAAAATTTCAGAAACACATTTATTTATCTTAATATATTTCAACTATGGAAATCGAAGGGGTTATTGGTTGGGGGGATTGTGTGGGTTCACAGGCTGGTTGTAGGTTGGTGTGTCTGTTGATGGAATCCTTTGTGTAGCGCCAGGCTTTGATGGACTCACAAGCGTGGCGGGAGGTAGCGTGGACAATGATTTTTGTTTTGCTCCAATCAAATTGGTGCTGTTTTGTGTCAGTGTGGGTCAGGGCTGTCAAACTCAAGTTCATTGAGGGCCACACCAGGGCTGTGGTTGACCTCGGGGGGGCTGGGGGGGACGTGGCTGACTGGTGGGCATGGCCAACTTGATGCCACTCCCCAAACTGCTGGCATGTTTCCTCTTCGCATTGGGTAGAGCGAGCCGAAGCGATGCAGGGGGGGCCCTTACATTTTCCAGGATGACCTGGGGGGCGGCGGATCCAACCACATCGCAGGCCGAATGCGGCCCGTGGGCCTTATGTTTGACACCCCTGGTGTAGGTGGAGATTAGGGATATGGGATTGTGGTGTTTGACTGCCAGCTGGTGTTCGTGGATTCTGGTTTTCAATTGAGCTGATGTTTGTCCCATGTAGAATTGGTTGCAATTCTTACAGTTGATTTTGTAGATTACCTTGTATTTCTTTCATCCTTCGGTATCTTTTTTCTTGGTTCTGGATAATTCCTAGCGGAGTGTGGCTGTGGGTTTGTGGACCATTGCTAGACCTAGAGGTTGGAGAATTCCAGCTGCCATTTCTCCCACCTCTTTTAGGTAGGGTTAGTTTTCACGTGGTGACACTTCATCAAACCTGGCTCTTCTCTCAGGCCTTGTGTTAGGATGGATGGACTCTCTTGAACAAACAGGCGATATAGAGAGAAGGTCTTGTTCCTTCGAACAGTGGCTGTTCTATGGATGCTTTTGTCTTCCTCTCCTTCTTCTAACATTTTGAACTCTGCTGGGTTGTTTAGAGTTGAGCGGCCCAGAAGTGGAATAGAACAATAATAAATAAATAATGCACTTCTCAAATTTTGCTTGTGGTTGTCCTCTTCATTTCCTGTCAGTCACAACACTGCTGAATACTTCCAATAGTTTTTCATTTTTATTATTATTATTGTTATTCACCCTTGCTCCCGAAGGGAGCAATAACACCTTTTTACCAAGCTTGAGGTGTTGATGCAATCTTCACACACACACACACACACACACACACACACACCAAGTTATCTGGCCGCTGCACTTTATATCATTTCTCCAGTTAAACCAGTGTTTTTCAAGCATTGCCCTCTTGGGAAATGTGGGAGATTGAAGTCCACACATCTTAAAACTGCCAAGTTTGAAAAACACAAAGTTGGACCACCTAAGCCGGCAGTCCTATCATTTTTCAATCTTCATTCAGCATTTGTGATTTCCTTTTCATATTTTTCTCTTCAGAGTTTTTTTCGTTTCCATTCTTCGATGTCGCCATATCATCCTGTACAGATCAAATACTAAAATACAGGCATCAGTTATAAATGGGTGTTTGCATTTACTTTGTATGGTTCAGTGAATAATTGCTGCTACCTTTGCGACGCCAATACACTTTATGAAAAATAAACCTGGTTAGCATAGTTGTTCCCTCGGAAGTTACGTCTGTTCACGTCTGTTCATTCCCCCCCCTCCCTTTGAAATGCCTACCTGCCTGATGATAAATAGCATGTCAGTTTAGATTCTGTAGAAGAAGAAATGGCGTGCGGCTGGATAAATAGGTCTGAGTCACTTCTGCAGCTTGCATCCAGGATTTAAACTACATGCAGCCAACGTTTTAGGTTGAAAAGTATACAAAACTGTTTCTTCTTGATGTCCTAATGCTAGAAAAAGCTCCTTTTAAGAAAAGAAGATAAGGGCCCCTTCACATTAGGAGAAAGATTGATTAAACCAGCTAGGAGGGCAGAGCGATTCTTCCCTTGCTCTCCAATAAAATGTGTTTATTTATTTTTTCTAGTCACATCAATGATCCCTGACATTTAATATCAATTGCAACATTTTTGCTGTAATTGATCCTATCGTTCAGGAAGACCTGAGCTTTGCCATTTGTTCACCAGAGGCGGCGGGGGGGGGGGGACTTGGCGTGTCCTTTTAAAATTGTTTGTCCTTTTAA
>JANHFL010007634.1:132929-152085 GCA_032468155.1 Oxyrhabdium leporinum
AGGGAGGCAGCTGATGAAGAAAGCAGATCCAGTGAGTGCAGCAGGGGCGGCGTGGAGCTCACCTGAGCAGCTGGGGCAGCTGAAAGGTGAATTATTTAGCGATAGCTTAGGGCAAGGGCGGTTGGGCAGGCCCAGCCAGAGCTCAGAGCAAGAGGTTCGCCTGAACCTCTGCGTCCATGCAGCAGCCCACCCCTGGATTGGACTAGAAACCCCCCAAAATCCCTTCCAACTCTGTTATTCTGTTATGTTATTCTTTTATGTATTGTTCTTCCTTATTTTCTAAACTAAAAACTTCTAAAATCTACATCCTTTCCTCATAGAGGAAATAATTCCCCTTTATTGAAATAATCTTGTTCAGAAATATATGTTTGCATGTCTGCTCACTGTTTACCATCAAGAGCAAGGGAGAAAAATTGCACAGCTGTTCTTTCTTGGCATAGGATTCCACAAAATTACTGCTTCCAACCACATGGTCCACTGAATCCAGTATCATCCAATTTGCTTGACAGCTGTTCCTATGGATCTTTGGAGATCTAATATGTTGCTGAAGATTGACTTTGAATTTTTATATAATAAAGAAATGCAAGTGCTGGGCCCTTCTTTTTACCCTACTTTGTTGTTTAAAAACAGCTGTTTACTAAATAAAAAGCCCAAATAAATAAGATGATTTTATATCTATTGGAAATAACCAAGAGAGGTGAAAGGTTTCCCTTGAAAAGGTGAGGTTGCCATGCATAATATCCCTGTGAGCACTGAGTTCATCTGGATCTGAATCTGCTTAGCATAATTCCTCTTTGCGGAATAATGCCCTGAGAATAAATCATAAAAGCCATAAAATTGAATAGGGACATTTAGAGTTCAAGTCCAATTCTGCACTGCATAGGAATCCCAATTAAAACATTCCAGATGGATGTTTGCAGCAGCACAGATCTATTATTCCATGCCCTATTTTCTGGGATGATGCTGATTAATCTGTGTGTAATTTCGTTTCAAATTCTTGGAGAATGTCATCAGGTCTTCTGTCTAGTTTTCTCAAGGCAAAACACTTCACATTCATGCAATGTCTAAGTTTTTGATACTCTGGGTATCCTCCTTGCCATTTCCTAAATCTGTTTCATTGTACTTAACTTGCACCAAAAACACAGGGCAAAGTCAGAAAGATCTACAAAAGCAAAAAATCTTGTTCTTTGCATTGTTCCTGTTCACAGGGCCTGCAGTTTTGTATTTCACCCACCACTTTGTCCAGTCTGCAGTGTCGTTGGGACATATATGCCTATGGCTTCCGTGTCTTAGAATAAGGTTCTATATTCCAGTCTGTAGAAGCCACTATATCTGGAAGTGAAGCAAGGAAGCTCTTTGAATTCAGAAATAAAGTACAAGTTAAAATTAAGTGAATTAAAGGGGTGCAGATTGAATAAGTGCTTCCCAGCAGCCAGAAAAGTTCTTTCGATTTCTCTTCTCCCGGACACGATTTGTAATCACAGCATAGGATTATGTAGCTTGTTTTTAGAGAACCCCAGGATGGAAATATAGATATGTCCTGAACTTCATTGGTAATTTGGGAAACATGATCAATTTGGTTTTTATTTTGATTTCAGTTCCTCCTTATAAATAAGAATATTAGCAAATATACTCACTTCCTACAAAGGTGATTTAGATAAGTTTTCCTGAATATTTTACATACTCAGTCATGCTTTTGAAAAACAACAACCCCCAAATACTTTTAAAGACCTGGGTGACTGAAAATCTTCATAGACATTTACTTTGAAAGACGTATCCTTGGAAAAATAATTGTCGCTAGCCCTTGATTTTTTTTAATGCCATTTTGATTGTTCTCAATCTGTCTTCAGGGGATAGAGAGATAAAAGTTTTGGGAAATAAAAGAACCGAGCAGACTGCTGGCCCCTCTGCCAATGCAAACAGACATGGGTAACACCCCAAGGCCAAGATAAACTTTAATAGTAAGAAGGGAATCCAGCTGGGTTGTTCATAAGACTTTTCCCAGATCCAGGAATGTCAAGCTGGGCAAATGGAGACAGGGGTTCAAAGAAGATCTTATCTTTTGCTATTGAACCCAGATTTCAGATTCACGGTATTTACTAAATATTTGTGTGGGTTTTTTTAAATCACACACATCACTATTTAACTTGCTTAAATGTTTTTCTTATGGAAATATAGAGATAAATGTTGGCTTTGCTGCATGTGACTGTTATGGATTTTCACTGCTGCTATTGCTTCTCTCTGTTCCCCTGGAATTGGGCAAACCTGTTTTTGCAGAAAATATATTTGTGGGCAACTGTGAAGCTCGTATAGCATCAAATCCATGCTGGAGAGATAGGAAGGCTTTTCTGTGGCAAGATTATTCCACTTCGTGTGTGTGTGTGTGTGTGTGTGTGTGTGTGTGTGTATAACTCTATCTGTTCATTCACTCTGGTTCACTTTTAGCAAAGCATACTGTATGTATTGACTATGTAATGCTGCAGACTGGACAATTGGGATGTAAAAGATATCTCAGCACACAAAAGGGGGAGGGCATGGGAAGCATTACAAAAGGGATCCTCCCTAGTTTTCTGGAGAATAAAAGGAGAGGAGGGGGAAAATACTTTCCATCTTGCAAGATTCTGTTGATGGAACCTTACGATAAAATTAGCATTAGAACTCATGGTTGTGCATCTTTGTCTGAACTTCCTGAATCTCAAAGGGCTAATAGAGTAGAATTAAACCTGTTCAAAGCATCTAGAATGAACACTTAAGGTCCAAAATAATAAGTACTTTATATGTTCCAATACGAGGTCTGCATTTCTGAGCTGTCTAGTCTTGGTAGAAAAAGGGAGAAGAAAGGAACTAGTCTCTGCAATCTGTAGGAAGCAGACTGAAAGAAAAAAAACCCAAAGTGCATAAATCTCCCAACCAGGGGATACAGGATGGAGATTAAGATAGAAAATTTTGGAGTTGCTTGTTTGCTAACTCTACCCCTACATAGAGTAGAGTAGAATAAAAATAAAATAAAAATGGTAAAAAATTGACACTTTGGAAGTGGCGTCTCTAATATAAACATGCCTGGGTCCTAGTTATCATGCCTATATTTAATGCAGAAGGTTATTTTTAAAGCGAACGATCAAGTTTTTTCTAGACATTTTAGGAGATGCGGAAATTGAAGGATTTTTTTTTTGCTTCCCTTCCAACCTTCTTTTGGTGCTTTGCCAGTTCTGTATTAAATTGTACAATCTGATCTAATCAGAGACCCCCCATCTGGTCAACTTCATAATGCTTGAGTTAGTTCCTCTCAGGCACTAGAAAATGGCTGGATTTCAGCCTCTGTGCTTCTATCAATAGTGTGTATCTTCTTTTGGCAACGTCCCATGAATAAAATAGTATAACTGTATATGCATTATGCCCAGCCATGATCTATTTTAAAAGCAGACTGGGGAAAACAACAGTCTCCAGCATTTGAAGGGAAAATAATGCTTTAAAAAAGGGTTTTTTTAGTTAAAAAAATAAGATGGAAAGTTGATATGCCATGCTATAAAAATGCCTACTGGTCTCTAAACCATGGATCCTGTAGGCATTCTTAGAAAATAGAAATAATGCTGGGATGCAGCCAACCTGTTGGAAAACAGTAAACCAAACAGAGAACTGGGATTGTGGGAGACAAAATCTGAGAGCAATTTTTATCCATTTTCCTTCCAATAGTAGGATCTATTTGAATGGTCATGACTTTTGTGAGATTGTCCATGATATGCAAATCATTCAGGTATGCTCATATATAGGCAACCTGTTTGCCTACTTAGGGTCTAGTCATTTTATATACTCATCTAAAGGGGTCCAGCATGGCATACAGTATGCCCTACATTAAAACAGGGCCTTTTAGTTGATTTGAGAGAGTGTACAGTACTAGGATGCTGATAGTGATGCAGTTTCTAGAGCTCCAATTCATTCTTTGTATGTGTATGTATGAATGTGTGTGTTTGTGTGTGTGTATGGTATGTCTAAATGGTAGTATAATAGTCTGATTTTCCATATGCAAGCAAGCAGGCACATTCAAGATCAGCTAAGACCCGATTTTCTTATCGCTGAAATATGAAAATATGGATATGAAATTAACTATGCCTTTTAGTTGTACTAAATATTGAAAATTGGATATAAAAAGCCCCTTTCCCACATGCTATGAACATGCCCACTAAAAATGTGTTTCTTGCAAGTGAGTAACAGCAGTTTGACATTGGAACTATTACTAGAAAAGTGCTGGGCTCCCCTCTGTTGGGAGCATTAGAATAGAGCTGTGTTGGGATGTAGGAATTCTGAGAAGTGTCAACTCATTTGGAAGACATCAACTTTACACAGAAACTTTTAGTTTTAGTTTAGAATAAAGGTTGATATCCCCCCCCCCCCTCTCTGTTTGACTTTTACCCTGATAGTTTTCTGGAAGTACTTAAAATTTTGGCAGTTTTCCCTGGGCCTGGTTTAGGGTGCTTATAAATTTTGTTCCGTATTATGTTTATATGGATCCATAGGCTTTTCTTTTTATTGTTTTCTGTTTTATTTTTAATGTAAGTCACCCAGATTTGTTCTGGAATCAGGTGGCCTCTAAACTTCTAATAACAAAACAACAAAAATAATATTGGAGGGTGAGAATGGATAAGGACGAGGCCAGACTCAAATATGCAGCTAACAAGTACTATATATAAAATCCGTTTATTGCTTCATAAGCTTAGTGCATGGTGTATTTACAAGAATTTTAGGGCCAAGCATTTATGCCTATCTATCTGTCTATGGTTATCTGGCAGAAATATGTGCACTAATAAACCAAACTATGCAATTTGCAAACAGATCTTAACTAAAAGATGTAAATTTCTACTTTATAATACAAAATGCTTAGCTGGTTGTTTGTACCCCCTCCCACACTTACTTATCTTCAGTACAGAATGCTAACAACTTCTCTCCTTAACACACACCTGCAAAGTTATCCAGACCTGAATCTCTTGCTTTGCCACCATCTATTTTCCTTTCTGCTCATCTTGCAGGTTCCTTCTTTGGCTGCAGCTGCCACAAGTTCCTTCTCAGTTTTTTTCCTTGGCCAAAGATGGTCTGACTCTTGGCTCTCCCAGCCACCCTGCCTTATGCTTCATGCCCTGTCACTTCAACAGCATCTCCGGCCAAACCTAGAAAAAGACACTCCACCCATTCATCCTCATTACCTGCTCTAGCTTCTTTTATTCTTCTTTATTTCAAAACCCCAGTGCCAGTTTGCAGATAATTGTAAGGAATTTAAACTTTATTTTCCTTTCATCTGTAATTGTCCAGATTCCTGAAGCTTGATTTAGACTTGCTTGCAACTGTATGTAGACGTTGACATCTACCTATGTTGTTTGATGAGAGACTGATGAATAAGTGCAGGTTGCAGATGGTTGCAGATGGGCCAATGTGCACACCTCCCAAATCTCAACTACACGTTGTGTGGAGATTCACCCGCTGATTGATTGATCAGACTTCCTGTTGGGAGGTGGGCGGTGCATTCAAATGACAAAAGGGAGCAGCTAGAGGTTTTAAATATAAATGCAGCATCTATGCAACTGTCTCTGAATGACAGATTCATACATTCCCTGATCATGCAATGATGCAGAAGTCTTCTCTAGGCTTAAGCTATGCAGTGACAGAGTGCTACAGAGAGAGAAAAAAATGACCTTGGCAGTTGTGCACCGCATTTTTCTGTTTCAGGACAGTCATCCTTATAATAACAATAATTGATAAGAAAGACTAGAATGGTGATAGGCACTTGGATGCACTCCCAAAACACCTTGAGCACTTCGACATTGACAAAATCACCCTCAGTCAATTGCAAAAGGCAGCTTTCCTTGGAACAGCTCACATCCTGTGACAATACTTTAACACCACCATACAACATCTGCCTATCCCAGTTCCTTGGGAAGGACTCAGTAGACGGGCAAAAATGTCACTTTCAGTTTATATATACAGCTGCCTTTACAACCAACAATAAGAAATGAAACAAATAGGCAACAGTACCTTTAGTGCTTTTAAAGATCAAGATCTGTTCTGTGAATTGGGCATGGATCCGGTACAGTGTGAGACATTCTTGATCATACACATATATTTATGGCTTTTGAATGAAGCAATTACTCCCCGACTAATGATGTGACATGTCATTCATAGGTCAGAGGCAACTGGACTGATGAATTTGGGATGCCATATGGGGCACGTCCAAATTGTTTACTGTTTGTTGGCCCTAGTAAATAACCTGCAACTGAGCCCTGCAGGGCAGAAAAATTGACCAAGATTAATTTTTTAAAGCTTTTTATCCAACTATGCATATCGAACATAAATAAATGGATGCAATTAGGGTAACAAATGGGTTATTAACTTAGCATTTTTGTTTTCAATATATCAATAAGGACAGCAGGTTAGGAGACTGACAGGTCTAATTAATATAGCACAGTTCTTCCATGACAGCCTCATTGCAATGAATGGGGGCCAAGCCAAGAGCACTGCAGTCTTTTAAATGGATTATCATTGGGGCATCAAAATGTCTGAGACCCATATAGTCCTGATGCTGATTTCTAAGTTTATAATTTTCCCCATGACACTTTTTTCTTCTATTTTCAGGTGAGCGAGGCCCCAAGGGAGAGAAAGGTGAGAAGGGAGACCAAGCTGGAGAAACAGGTACCGTATGCTTTAAATTTCACATATATTTTTTTTGCCATAGATTTTCATTGTATAGGTTAGTCCTCGACTTACAACTACAATTGGGGCCAGAATTTGCTAAGCAAGATGATTGTTAAGGGAGTCACATCCAATTTTACAACTTTTATGCCGTGGTTGTTACATTAATCATGTGGTTGTTAAGCAAATCTGACTTCCCCCACTGACTTGCTTGTTGGACGCTGGCTGGGAAGGTCGCAAATAGTGATCATATAATCCTGGGCTGTTGCAACTATCATAAATACACGCTGGTTGCCAAGCACATGAATTTTTTAATCATGTCACCGTGGAAATGCTGCAATAACTGTAAGTACAAGAACTGATTGTAAGTTATTTTTTCAGTGTCATTGTAACTTCAAATGGTCGCTAAATGAATGCTTATACGTTGAGGACTACTTGTTTTCTGCTGCTTTTAAGCATACATTTTGTTTACTATATGAAAAGCACTTTGTGCAATGACTCATTTTGGTCCAAGAATTTATGTGGAAAAATATCGCCCGCTGTTATAAAATTTGGCCAGCCTAGCCATTGCACCAAATGTCTGGAAATGGGCCAGTCCTTCTACAACTTCCCTTTTTATCCTCATGCTTACCATCCTGTTGTACTGCTCTTCTAGTAGTATATCCTATCTCCATGCTTGCAATAGTTACACTCAGACAATGTAGCATCAACACCTCGCCCAACTCCCTTACCCAACACAAACAAAGTAGGGTATGTTCTGTCACACCAAGCTAGTGAGGGAGGGATCCCAAGCCCCAGGGCCAACTTTTAACCTTGGCAAATTTCTGTGTGCAGCATAATGAAGAATGCTAATAAAAATTGTAGTCTTATGATGGATTTTATGATATTGTAACCACACATTTTAGAAACCTTGCTATAGAAAGGATAGAGAAAAATGCTTTCCTCATACAAAGAACTCAAAACAGAGAAGGAAAATATTTGAGTACCAAATGAATATGTTTGTTAAAACATCTGAGTTTCAGAATTTGACAGCATACCTGCAAGCCCCTTTTTTCCATGTGAAGTCACCATGTGAGGTTTGGGGTGAATAGAGTTCTAGCATAAAACAAGGGAAGTCTGTATTTCCATCCAACTGATCTTAGCTAGTTAACTTATTAAAAATACGAGCCTATTACAGTTTTTATTGCTAGAGGGAGAAAAATTACTGAAGAGGAGATAACTGGTGACTCAGATTCAGCATTAACAGATATAGAGATATTACTATGATCCTCTACCATGCAATTGTCCTACCAAGATTTTGGGGGATTATTGGAGGTCCTGAAAATATGAGCTCTGGAAAATAATGATGTTTGATATGAAATATAATCTCTCAAAGTGGCCATTTCTGCATACTACTCAATTATCAATACGTACCCAACATGCTATTTGCCATGTTATACAAATCACAGAAAAGGAGTAAGAAATTGTAAAGCAAAGATAAGGAAAAAGAAACAGAAAAATCCATTTTACACCAACACCATTCATTATATCTCTTCTCAATTTTCTGTCTTTGCACACCATTCTTGTTTCCACGAAATCCATACATTGCCTTTTGTCTTTTAAAAGCCTCACCTTTCCCTTTCTGAATATCACATCTCCTCCATCCAACTACAGCATTCTCAGTCTTCCTCTTCTCTGAACTTATTCACTATCATCCATATATGTATTTTTTCCTTTTGATACTCTTCCATGCTTTCTGTATGAGAAAGAGATCTCAACATGCTTCTTCATACTAATCACTCATTATAATAATCTTTCCTCATTGACTTGGCACTCATTCGTTCTAAACTCCGTCTCTTCCTGTTTTACACAAGACTTAAGTACAGGCAGTTCTCAACTTATGACCACAATTGAGCCCAAAATTTGTTGCTAAGTGAGACATATGTTAAGTGAATTTTGCCCCATTTTAAACCTTTCTTGCCACAGTTGTTAAGTGAATCACTGAAGCTATTAAGTTAGTAATATGGTTGTTAAGTGAATCTCACTTCCCCCATTGATTTTGCTTGTCAGAAGGTCGCAAAAGGGGATCATATCATCCCGATACACTGCAATGGTCATAAATATGAGTCAATTGCCAAGCATCTGAATTTTGATCACGTGACCATGGGGTTTCTTGCAACTGTTGTAAGTGTGAGAAATGGTCATAAGTCACTTTTTTCAGTGATGTTGTAAATTCGAACAGTCACTAAATGACCTGTGGTAAGTCAAGCACTGTCTGTGCCTCCTTGCAACTGCATTCAACTTTCAAGTTTCTGTTGCCATACTCAGAGCTCTCATTTCCATACAGCATGGCAGCTATTGTCATAGCAACCATCATTTGTTACAACAGACCACTCATTTCTTTGCATTTGCACATCTTCAAATCTCTCCATTCTTTGCCCTGTGTTTAATAAATATTTCATCATATTTTGTCATTTATCTGTGACTTGCAATCATTCACTCTATTTTTTTTGTCAGACCTGACCTTCTTGATTTTTCGTACATTAATTTTCAGATCAGTACTCTGCATTGCATCACACCGTCTATCGGACATCCATTACAAAACATTTGAGTTCTCAGCCTACAATAGGGCATCGTCAGTATAAAACATATTCAGGTAGTTCTTGACTTACAACAGTTCATGTAGTGACCGTTCAAAGTTACAACGGTATTGAAAAAAAGTGACTTATGACTGTTTTTCACACTTACAACGATGGTAGCATCCCCATGGTCATGTGGTTTACATTCAGATGCTTGACACCTGGTTCACATTTATGACGGGTCACAGTGACCCAAGGTCATGTGATCCTCTTTTGCGACCTTCTGACATGCAAAGTCAATGGGGAAGCCAGATTCACTTAACAACTGTGGTACTAATTTAACAACTGCGTTGAATGACTTAAATAAGAAGAGTTGTAAAATGGGGCACTGTAAAATGTAAAATGGGGCACTTAACAAATTTCTCACTTGGCAACACAAATTCTCCACAAGCATTCTTTATATATTTATTAAAAAATCATTAAACAACCAAGAATGTGCCACAGATCTGTTTCTTGTTCCTTGCTCAACACTGAACCATTTGCTAAGCATTTCATGTAATCTTATGCATGCTTTATTTTCATCTAATACCACTTTAAATCTCATTCAGCAACCAACTTTTATCTCCTCATTTGTGGAAAACAGTCCATAAGTCAAGCCCATTTATTTCATTATACACTTTCACTAAATTAACCAGTAAATAAATTTTATTGCACTCATATGTTTCTCAATGAGCAACTGAAAAGCAAAATTTGATCCGTATACTCATTGCCCTGTGTAAAGTTGGACTGCACTTCCTAGATTTGATTGCTGTTATAACTTGTGCTTTTCAAAGATAATTCTACTTAATACTTTCCCAGCTACATTTAACAAAATAATCCCTGTCTAGTCTTGTATACACTTTTATTACTTTTCTCTGTTACCAGTAATGGCCTGCTTCCAGTAATCCAGCACAGATGCAGGCTTCATTAAACAAATTACGTAGCTGCTTCTTTAAAAAAATATATCCATTATTCTAATGTTATTTCATTTATAATTCCTATTCCTGCAGTTTTGCCATTTTTAACATAGCCACAGCATTTATGCTGTCCTTTTCAACATATTTATAGCATTCTTTTCCACTGTACTCTTTAACATCATTACCATAACCCACTTACAAAGCAATTATTATTTTATAATTGTTCTGAATTTTCTCTTCCTCTTAACCTTAACATTGTCACTTTGATTATGTTCTTTTCAATTATCTTCTCCTCCCTAGATACATTGTGTATTTGAAACAAATTATCTTCTCCTAAGTAGATACACAGCAGTCACCATTCTCATTCATTCTTATATCTGTAAATGTCCCAATCAGTTTTCCTGACCTTTGTGATATCATTCCCATTCATGTCACCTAACAGAATATTTTTTCCACATTCATTCTGAGCACAGAACAATTTTTCGTTGAAGTTCATCTCTGTTACATTATTTTTTGTGCACCAACCAGACTCACATATGTGAGATGGTTGATTATATAAATGTGATAAATAAAACCATAGCACACAATTAATCACCAATCTATGAATTCCAACATTTGTAATACATATAAAAGCCTTGATGACACAAATTTATACTTTCTGACATGCAGTTTAGTCCTTTCACGCATAACTAAAGTTCACTTTCCCACAGATATTTATCATTCCATACCACAAAAATTGGACCATATATGATTAAATCTATTAAATTCTTCCCCTTTCTATTTGTTTAGTAGAAAGACAATTTATCACTCTTCATTCATTCATTCATAAATTCATTCATAATACTCTTTACCACTCCCTGATTGAAAAAGGGAGGAAGAGACCCAAGAATTGTACCTTGGAACTAATGTATATTTTATACACAATACATTATATAATGCCACAATCATAGTGATATGCAAAGAATTGATTGATCAAATCATTTTTGATACTTAGCTATCACATAGATTAGGTTTTCTTTAGGATTGTGGTACAGAAAGATAAATATTTAACATCCAATAATAATAATACCCCTTACACTTATATACCGCCTCACAATGCTTTACAGCCCTCTCTAAGCAGTTAACAGAGTCAGCCTGTTGCCCCCAACAATCTGGGTCCTCATTTTACCAATCTTGGAAGGATGAGTCAACCTTGAGCTGATCAGAATCGAACTGCCATACTGCTGGCAGCCGGCAGTCAGCGGAATTAGCCTGCAATATTGCATTCTAACCACTGCACCACCTTGGCTCTTTTAATAATAATTAAATCTAGATAAAAACCAACAATTTAATGATAAGGCAACACTTAAAAAGAATTTTCCCAACACTCCTAAACTCCTAGGATTTAAATTATAATTTTGAATTCAGCTAATATTCATAAGGGAGGAGGAGACTGTTTCTCCAATAAAACATTTTCTTTTTTCTTTTTAATTATTTTTTATTTTGCAATTTCCTTTGTTATATATAAAATTTCCATGTCCACAATGGCAGTACAGTACAGTACAGTACAGTAAAGCATTTTCTAATCAGGGCTCTTATTGGACCGGTTGCAATTGCTAGTATTGTATTGTGGTGCAGCAAGGTATCAGAAGTTGCTTCTCATGGGTCACAGGCAGGGGTGGGCTGCTGGGGGGTTTGCAGGGGTTTGGATGGACCCTTAGCAAAGATTCTGTGGGGTTTGCCAAACCCCCAAATTGCACCCTCATCTACCCCTCCCCTCCCCTCCGATGAGTCTCCGGCAGCCCGTTTTGGATGCAGGTAAGTGCAGGGCGTGCACAGGGGATGTGAAGGGAGGGTGAAAAACGGGCCTCCCAGAAGTTTGGGAAGGCTGGAAATTGGCCCGTTTCCAGCCTCCAGAGAGTCTCCGCAGCCCGGGGAAGCCTTTTTTGCACTCCCAGAGCTCGAGGAAAACCTCTGGAAGCCAGGGAGGGCAAAAACATCCCCCCCCTGCCATGGTGCAGGAGGCTGACTAGGTCACGCCCACCATGGCCATGCCCACCCAGCAACCAGGCACCAAACCCGTTGCTGAAATTTTTGAAGCCCACCCCTGGTCACAGGCTCTCATTATGTGCTTTTGCTTGTTCTCTTCTCTCGTCCACACCCAGTTGGATCCCAAAACCACATACAGCAATAGCATGGCCCCTCTCTTGAGCTTTGTTTTTTTCAAGTCAGATCCACTGAGCTGAGAGGAGCAGCAGTCGAAAGCTGAAGTGATATACACATTCCTATGTGGATAAAATTGGATTGAATGGCTTGGAATTCAGTTTTTAATGGACTTGTCCACTCTAGTCCAGAGGGCAGGATCAAAACCAGTAGGTTAAAACTAGAAGGAGAGAGGTTCAGACTACACATCAGCAGGAACTTCCTGACTATACATGGTGTTTGCCAATGGAACAAGCTTCTGCATTAAGTGGGGAATTTTGCTTTGCTGGAAGTCTTCAAGTGACAGGTGGAGGGTCATCAATGACAGGTGATACAGGTGGGTCCTCCAATAAGTTGAAGGTTCAAAAAGATGACTTCCAAAATCCCTTCCAACTTGATGATTTTGTAATCTTATGATACTCCATATACTTAGATGTTCCTCCATATACAAGTAGTTATTAACTTATGACCACAACTGAGCCCAAAATTTCTGTTGTTAATGGAGAGATTTGTTAAGTGAGCTTTGTTCCATTTTATGACCTTTCTTGCCATAGTTGTTAAGTGAACCACTGCGGTTGCTAAGTTAGTAACATGATTGTTAAGTGAATCCAGCTTCCCCATTGACTTTGCTTGGCAGAAGGTTGCAAAAGGGGATCACATGAGTTTGGGACACAGCAACAGTCATAAATATGAACCAGTTGCCAAGAGTCTGAATTTTGATCACCTGATAATGGGTATGCTGCAAAGGTCATAACTATGAAAAAAAAATCATGTCACTTTTTTCAGTGGCGTTGTAACTTTGAACAATCACTAAATGAACTATTTGTAAGTTGAGGACTATCTGTATGCACATTCAGACATATCTCTTTCTCAGGCATATATTATATATCGTCTTTATTTTGAAAAAAAGCCAAGGTAGACATTAGAGGCTTTTTGATACTAAATACAAAATAGCAATAGCACTTAGACTTACAAACTGCTTCGCAATGCTTTACAGCCCTCTCTAAGCAGTTTTATAGAGTTAGCATATTGCCTCCAACAATCGGGTCCTCATTTTACCGACTCAGAAGGATGGAAGGCTGAGTCAATCTTGAGCCTGGTAAAAGGAGGCTTACTGACAAATAAACACACAAAGACATCGACAGTCACATACACATTCCTTAGAAATTTCAATTCTGGCATTCTAGATTAAGTCTATTTCCTGGGCCTAGTTGACTGGAAGAAAAAATGTATTTTTTCCTGGGTGGAGGTTGGGCTGGGAAAATGGAAAGCAGGGATAAATCTTCCACTTCCCTCACAAACACATGGTCCCAATTATCGAAGCCAACACTCTCTTTGTACAGCTGCAGCAGTCTGAGATATTGTTTCTTTAAGCGCTGTTTAAGTATTTTCCTTATATTTCTCCCCTGGGGAAAAATCTGGGTTGTAATAGGCTTTATGCAAACAAATATATATATATAAAAATAACAGAATCCATGGGGAATCTCTTGGAATATATGGAAAGGGGTGGATTAGCACACTCACTTGTGCAATAAAATGGTTGCTTCCAGGGGGCAATAAGATAGAATGTCATGAACAGCAGTTGCTGCTATACATTTCCAAGTAGAAAAAGAAGCCCATTTTCACGTTTAAAAGGACTAAAAAGTTGGAGAGATTAAGTGAGTGTGAAAGGAGACTCGGCCTCCTCATCTCGACTTTGTGTCCCATGTCAATCTTCTCAGGCACCCAGGAGAGATGCAAACATAAGTAGTCCTCCCTTAACAATTACTCATTCAGAGAGATTTCAAACTTATGACAACACTAAAGGGGGCTACTTAGAACTGGTCCTTGAAGCTCCAGCTGTCATGCAATCATGAAGGTGCACCACACCTGCAGTCATGTGATTGCCATTTGCAACTTTCACTGCCAATTTCCAACAAGAAAAGTCAATGGAGAAATTCCATTGTGTGTACATTGAATTTACCACCCTGTGCTGCAGTAGTGAAGCTACACTTGGAATACTGCATCCAGTTCTGGTTGCCATGATACAAAAAAAGATGCTGAGGCCCTAGAAAGAGTGAAGAGAAGAGCAGCAAAGTTGATAAGGGATGCGGAGGCTAAACCATATAATGAACATATGTGATCATCATCATTATCTTCTTTTAATGACCCCATAATCCCTTGCGGGCTGGAGTCTGGGCAACTGAATGGAGCTGAGTGTTTACTGGCTGGACGCCCTTCCAGTTGCCAATGCAGAGTTTTGTTCAGCAGATACATTCTCAATGTGTCCAGAGAAAGAAATATCTACCTCTACCTAGGTTCGAACTCACAGTCTCCTCTAGGCTACCGCACCACTCAATGAACATATGTGATGAAAGTTTCTTTAAAAAAACCTAGGCAGAACTTCAATTACCATGACCACCATTCTGATTTTATTTTTTTACTGCACTCTATGGACACCCCTGATATGACCCCCTAGCCATCATAAAATATCTGCAATTGCATAGTTTTTACTTAGGTAATTTGTATATTCTATACTGTGTACATACTGAACATTTTTAATGTACACACTTTTGCACATGTGTAGATATTAAACAATAGATCATTAGGTCTTTGGAGCCAATGTAACTGCAAGGGATCATGGGATTGGGTTGTGGGCTTGTAGGTATAACGTTGATAGCCAGTCAAACACATCCATGAATAAAGACAGACATCTGTTAACAATTCACAGTTCATGCCTCCACCTAACTAGCACTTGAGCTGCACTTCTAGGAATAGTCAGGGTAAGGGGCCAAGCAGGACATTTCTAAACCCGAACCCTGATTTTGTTCTGAATTAAATCCATTTGTTATTAGGCCAAACATGAAAAAAGTATATTTGCTCCCAGAACATTTTGTAGTCCTGGTTAATATTCAATTCTGGGATGTCTCTACTGTATATATCAGTCTGGAGATAAAATTGCTGTTCTGGCCAGTGAAATATCCCGCTAGGAATGCAGTTGTCTACACCCCACAGCTAAAGCCTGTCAATATGACTCTGGAGTAAAGAGCAGCTGTTGCCAGAGCAGCAACTCTTCAAGACTGTAAGATATTGTTATAGTATGTTTCTAACTAAGTGCTATCATTTAGAAGGAAGCATCTGGCAGGAACAACCAATGGTGACAACTTATTGGGCAGAACCTGGAGAAAATGTAGAAAAGGCTTGGCTATTTTACTTGCCCCTGCGGTAGAAGTTACAAGAAGTGGATGCTGGGGAAAAAAAGTGGATTGTCTCCTCACTTCTGTTCAGTTGAACGATCTCAAAGTTTTATTGTTTGGGCAGAGTAACATAGGTAGTCCTCAATTTACAACCATAATTGACTGTGGAATTATGGTTATAATTGGTGGTGATTGTTAAGTAGTGTGACCGTGCCTGAATTTATGATTTTTTTTGTAGTAGTCGTTAAGCGAACGTTGCAGTAATTAAACAAATCCATTTTAGCAATGGGAATTTTTTTCAGAAACCAAAAGTAAATAGCAGAAACTGACAAAAAATGCCAAAAATTGTGGTCATGTGACTGCAAGATGCTGCCAACAGCTGTAAATGCAAGCTGGTTGCCAAGTGGCCAAAGTACACTCATGTGACCATGGGGGAGAGGGTGTTTTCAGCCATTGGGACTCCAAAACATGGTTGTAAATACTTTTTTGAAGGTCCATCATAACGTCTAATGGTCTCTAAGCAACCATGTGCTAAATGAGGGCTACTGGGGAGATTCTCAAACACATCACCTTTATATCTCAATGAAAAGATGGATATGAACGTAAGAACGGATACATTGATTATGAATTTTGCATAGAATCACTTCAATTGATTGCATTGAACCACTGAACAGTTTTATTTACTTCTTTAAGGTGGTACTTTAAAATACTTAATGGTGTTTCTACAATATTTCACCAGAACAGATATGGGGGCTTTACACATTGCACCAGGGTCGGTAAGAATAGGCAGAAAAGCTTTTAGCAGAAAATCATTTTTAATCCCATATTTTTATTTACTTCTCCTGTCTCACGACTGCGCAGCTCTTACTTTGGAAGAGGGAATTATTATCCGCTTGATGAATGGCTCTGGTCTCCATGAAGGGAGAGTGGAAGTCTATCACGATCGACACTGGGGAACTGTGTGTGACGATGGATGGGACAAGAAAGATGGGGATGTGGTGTGTCGGATGCTGGGTTACCTAGGCGTTGAAGAGATTTACAGAATGGCTGCATTTGGACAAGGTAAGAAAACAAATACATTCCTGAGATTAAATAAGAACTCACCCCAGGAAACTGATCTAAACAATTTAGTGTAAAGGTGTTAATGTAAATAAAACAAATAGTTTGTTGTGCGTTTATTGTAGGATGTTTATAAAACTGGGTTCTGTGACAACTTGGATAAATTTCACTAGACTCAGAGGGGGGGAAATATTTTCCTAAGGGACTAAGAGAAAAAAAAATCTAATGAACTCAGCCATCTAATCCTGTCTCAGTGTTGTTTTTTGGAAGCAGGTTTTCTAAGATCCAGTGCTAAATGTGGGGCTTGTCAGCTGATGCCCAGAAGCCCCATTCCTCTTGCTCAGGGGTTCTGGAAATTTATAACTGTTGTTCCTTAATGATCAGGTTTTACAGCCTGAAGAGCTCCATACTTCCATTCATTTTCTTGGGTAAATTTCCCCAAGAATATGTTGCCTGCGACCTACCAGATAGGGTTATTTGTTAGGATAAATCCAGGATCATAAAAAGATAAAGTCTTGATGATTTTATAGAAATGTCCATGTAGGGTTCTTTGACAACAATACAGAAGTAGTTTTCTATTATCTTCTGGGATGTTATCCCTGAGAGTTCATAGAAGACTTATCCAAGTATTAACTAGGTCCAATTCTGCTTAGCTCAGAGTTGTTTAGTTGTTGGCACCAAAATAGAACTGTCTGAAAAATAGTCTGAACATTTCAGTGTGTGTAAGAAGTGCCAATTCAATCTCCAATTAAAGGGAATTCATCAGGACTAGAAAGAACCTCATGTCTGAGTGCACTCAACACATTAAGTATATTGGGCTAATAAAACTAGGCTGTGCTGTGCTGGGCAAATCTGGAGGACCACCAGAGGACAGTAGAGAGCAGAAAACCCAGTCCCTTGGTTGACCTCAAGTGAGTCCCTGAGTTTTTCCATCCCAGATCTGCAACCTTATCAAAAAGCAGGTGCAATGGTAGCCTTTTCCTGCCATCTTTATCAGATAGACCAAATAGGAAACATGACCAGATAGGCTAATTCTGCATTATTGTAAAGCTATGTTAACAGAATGCTGTAAATCTGAGAGTAAAATTCTCCCACTATCTTCTTTACAACCCAAGAAACTAGAGAGTTCCTTCTGAACCTCTTGCCCTGCCCACTATCCAGCTGGCTATGCTCTCTCTTATCTGACCATTCCCTATTCAGCATCTCGTGATCCCATCTCCCAACTTCTAACCCAGGTCCCATTATACTTCCCTGCTGCTCATTCCTTGCACTCATCTTCACAAAATCTTACCCCTACAGCTATCAAATCAGGGCTAGAAAAATTCTGATGATCTTTTTTTTTCAGTCCATATTTCATGGCATTTTGAGAGATTTTGAGTTAGAATTTTTCTATCTCATTGCTACGTTGTCTAGTGGGCATCCAGATTTTTGCAGCCCCAACATTTTTGTAGCCCAATTGTGCGGTCAAAAGAATAATAGGATAATAGTACAGAATGAAGGATGAAGCAACGAAGGGAAAAGCTCTCATGCTACTATCACATCTGTGCAACCTCATTTGGTGTGCTCAGCTCAGCTCAGTTCAGATGACCGTTTTGCTTTGGGGCCCAAAGAGCTTTAATTATTCCCCCACTATAAAAACTTCCTGTTAATAAAAGTTTCACTCCAAGCCTGGCATTCATGTTTAAGGCATTCACAAATTGCTTTATTTTTGTAAGTTAAGGAAAACAAGACACTTGAGATTGCAAGTCTATTGCACAACTCTAAACGTCAGTGTAGTAATGCTCCAATATTACTCATGCTTTTTCTAAATGTCCCAGGTTATGAGAAACAGGAACTGGGGAAAATTTTACAGGTTCACAGATTTAGATGAAGGTCTCTCGTAAATGTTTAGCTGCATGCAGAAGTTTTTCCTGTGGTGCCTTTCTAACTGATGGGCTGGCACTGCACATGCGTTTATGGGGATCTAGGGGCTACTCACGCACTCTTTCCAGAGAGAGGGGGGTACAAGAGGTATTGGAGGAAAATGGTTTCACACCAACCCTATCCCATGTGATGGAAAAGGAGTGTCCCAGTTGGATCCAAAGCATAAAGCAATGTTATTTATTGCTTTTTTTTTAAGTGGAGGAAAACATTCTTATTTGCACACTTCACTATTCACATGACCAGCTTGTAGACATATGTTTAGGGAGGTGATCCATCTTCAGCCATTTTATGGTTTCAACCAGTATGTGGGCTTGCATAGGAAAGCAAATCACTTTCCCCCATCGCTGTGTTCACAAAACATGCTTAATCATTCCAGAGAAAGAGCTGGTATATATATTTGCATGGCTTGATAAGCTGGGTTCATTTTAACTTTGCTTAAGTTTTGTGCGGCTTAGCCTGTTGTTTAAACTCAACCTCTTCAAATGGTTTGTAGCTCAGTTGATTATGCAAGTCATAAAAATTAAATAGGTTGTTGATAATCATAAAGAGATGGATGGATAGATAGATAGATAGATAGATAGATAGATAGATAGATAGATAGATAGATAGATAGATAGATAGATAG